>JANHGB010049155.1:0-12069 GCA_026283785.1 Coracopsis vasa
GAGCGCAGCCCGCAGCGCGGAGCGGAGGGAAGCGGCGTTCTGCGGGACTGAGGGAGGTGCGGGGCCGGGAGCGTGGGTCCGAGACGGGAGAGACTGCGAGGGGCCGGGCACGGTTCCGGCAGGAGCACCTGTCGCGGGTGTGTGTGCCAAGAGCCTCCATCCACCTCCGGGGCCGGCCCGCCCTGCGCTTGTGTCCTGAGGGGAGCGGGAGCTGGGAGCCCGCCACAGACAGAGTTTTCCCACAAGTAACCAGAAAGATGCAGTGTCAAGGCGAGCTCCCGATGCAACAGCAGGATCGCCACTGCCGCTTGCAATGCTAAATCGCCGGTCTGGGTAACGGTTGTGGTCCCCAGCCAGCTTCACTCACGGGCAGCCTCCGAGCACGCGTGAGGCAAGACTGAGCAACAGAGTGGTGCAACGAACTGCCGAAGTGCCCAACCCTCAGCCCACACCCCGCCCCGATGCCGCTCCTGACCCGTTTGTGGATGCCCTGAGCCCAGTGGCAGCTCGTGCATCCCTGGAACAAGGAGGCAGTTGTGTTTGCTAGACCACGAATCGCCTTTTAGGAAGCCTGAGTTTCAGTGGGTAGCGAAGTGCACTTGGAGCGGGTTGAGTGCAGCCTTGCCGGGCCCCGTTACCAGCATCTCCTGTCCGATCGCTCGTTTACCCGAGCCCGGTTTCGAAGGCAGGACGATGCCGTCCTGCCCAGAGACCTGCTGCTCCTGGTATACACAAGATGGCGTGTGGCTGGCAAGGAGCACGCCAGAGCCTCTCCAGCCCTTGGCACGGGGGGACGGTCGAACTCGCCGTGCTGGGAGCATCCCCTGACCCGAGAAATTGGAAAGCGCCGGGAGAGAGGGAGAGCCAGCACCTGTACATCGAGGGGCTTTCCACAAGTGGCAAGAAAGATTTGAAGCCTCCATGCGAGACCAGAACTTGCCCCACCTGCTCACAACGCTCAACCACTTGTCTGTGTAAGTGCGCTGATTATATTTGCTTAGCAAAGACTTAATCATGTTTTACATTACTCTCCTCTCCCATTTTCCTCCATTTTCATGGTCGCACTGAATTTTAGATTAGATTATAGACTTTACAGCCTAGAGATCACCCTTTGTTAGTGCAAACCGCTGTAATTGGGACCAATGAGCCACGCTGCAGCGCAGTTAGGTTGCTCCACTGACTGACTGACTGCATGATTTTTGTCTAGTATTTGGGTTGACCTTTGTAATTGGGACTTCCCAGCTACATTTCTCACTGTATAATTGGGTCTCTGGTTACAGATCCACTGCTTTATACTGTTCCTCCAAGCGACACGTAAATAGTTCTTCCAGTTTCCCCTTGTAAGCAATGTTCCCATTAATGTTTCGCTTCCTTTTGTCACGTTGCAAGAACAGTCTGTGTTAGGAATGTCCAGCCCAGCTTCTGTCCCAGGCGGTGATGCCTTTTCCTACACAGGAGTAGCGGGAGGTGAAGTGCCAGTTGGAAAGCAGCTGCACTGAGTGCGTTTAATGGGACCCAGACATTTTCTCTGGTAGAAGCTGTAGGCTGGAGTTGTGCCAGGGAGTTTCTTCAGGCCCCTAGGGCCATGGTCTGATATGGCCCAGAGGTTACGGGGAGACTGGGGGGTAGCTTAGGGTCTCCCCTCCCGGAGTTGCAGGGGTGGAATCACTGTTCCACTGCCCCTGCTGCTGCACGGCTCAGCTCTTCCCTATGACTTGATGAGAGCCTGAACCCCCTGCCAATGCTCCTCAGTGCCCTCACAGTGCAGTCTTCTCGCAGCCTTCTCCATCTGCCTCCAGTTTATTACCAGGTTCTGAGGTGGGACCCAAAACCACAGAGCCCCTTACCCCATCATTGGTCTTGCTGCAGCACATGCCTGCACCCACACATCTTCAATGAAAACACCAGCAAAATTGCTTTGGGATTCAAATTGTTGCGGCCATCTTGTGACTTGCTTGTCTCAATAAACACACCATTTTACCCCGGCTGCCCCTGCTCCAGTGCTGGCTCCCAGCCCCTCACAGGGTCATTATTGCATGATTACAGATTATTTCTCCTCCCTCCCCGCATCCACAAGTGAGTTTAACCCTGTGACTGGCATTACACCTGGCTCTCACAGCTTTCCAAACTGTTACACGGGTTTGTCTTTTTGCCCTCAGCTTTTACTCCTTCCAGATATTTGTAATTAGAAAATTCAGATAATTTATAAGGATATTGAGCAATTTGTGTGCTCACACACACAAATCCTGTGGAAATCTGCTGGGGTGTTTTCCACTGACATTACATTCTGTTAGTCCCATCATGTAGCTGTGAGCGGAGCACTTCACCTGCCTTAACATCATACAAAAGGGGAACCTTATATAAGGTCAGGGCTTTCTTCAGCAAGGAACTGAACAATGTAGTTGCTCCTGACCTTACACTACATTCTCTACAGTCTGATAAAACCAGGTTGGACTTGGTCAAAGGTACTGGATGCTTCCATATGAGAGTCACCCTTAGGTGACCTTAGATTAACCAAAGGGTTACTATCACAGTAAATAGGTAATCAAACTTTGAGTGAAAAATGTAGTAGCTGGGGGGAGATGGCAGGTGAGAGCAAGAGGAACCAGTTCCTCCTCTTACATCCTTTGCCTCCTCAGACCATTCTCTCCTTTCTGGTTGGGGCTGAGTGCTGGTGTGTTACAACAGAAACAAGAGTGGTACGGCATTACTTTGCCTCCCTTTTAGCAGAAGCTTCCCATTTTGTATGAAAGGACTTTTACCTTTGTGCATAACTTTAATGCTAAAATAAGCCTATGACACCCATTTAATCCTTGCTGAGATTCAGCAGGCAGGTTCAATGATGGCTAGGTCAACCTCTTCAGCACCTTCCAAAGCGACAGTGATGGACTTCAGCTTCCTCTAGATACTTTCCCCTGTTGGATCAGATAGCTCCTAGTGCCTTCTTTTAGGGACATGGCTTAGTGGTGGATTTGGCAGTGCTTCGTTAATGGTTAGACTCAATGATCTTAAAGGTCTTTTCCAACCTAAACAGTTCTATGATTCTGGAGGATTCTCCAGCTCATTGACAGCAGTGTTCCGGAATATGGCACCAGCAGCTCATCACCCAGGTCCTTCTGCATCCCGGTGCCCACGCATTACCTAGGGACCAGCATCACCAGCTGCAAGGAAGGAATCCCACTGCTCCAGCCACGCCTCCAGCAGGGCCTTGAGGTCAGCGCTGGCTCCTCTCCAGACACTTGGGTGCTGGAGAGGAGGTGCAACGCATTCCCCAAATAAAACATAGTCAAGCAAGTGGGCAGCTGCATTTGATGTTTCTGAGCAGTCTTGGGGCATAAACAGCAGAGGAATGTGTGACAGCAATCCTGGCTGGGAGGGAGAAGGTCTCGGGTTAGGTCTGGTTCTCAGAGAAAATCCTAAAAACTCCTCTGGGGGCTTGGGGGGGCAGAGAGAAGAAGAGGAATGCCTTTGGCCACTTAATAAAAGAAAAAAGCAACCACAGCTTTAAAAAATAAGAGTTAAAAATAAAGTAGAAAAGGGCTATAAGCAGAGGATTAAAGAACATTTCTCTCCTTCATGTTTCCCCTCCCCACCACAGAAAAAATTGTTGTGGTCAGGTTTTTTATATTCCAGAATTTCAAATAAAGTTGACTTTTAAATCTTTCCCCAACATCTGGTTTGTAATTAAAGGAGCAGTAAATGGGAGGGAGACAGAAGCCGCCTCAGAAGCCTGTCCTTGGTACATGACTCTCCAGCAATATAGCTAGATAAGCGATACCACCCCCAGGCTCCGGCATTTACACAAACAAAATCCAGGCTGGTTTTGGTGGCAGCACAAGCCATTTCATCTTCCCCCTAGAAGGAGGCTGCCAATTATCTTGCTGTGGTTGGGGATGCGATGCTGGTGACAGACATTGAAGGCAATATCTGCATTATGAGGATATGAATTGCCTAATATAGCTGACCTTGCTGGTACCTTAATTGTGTTTTGTTTTACCTGAGGACAATCTGCCTCAAGGGAAAAATGATGCTAACAGCTGCTGTGCTTTCTTCGTTGCTCAAATATTAACAAAAAGCTTTCTGTAAGAGAAGGTAGGAAACACCGTTCTGTGCAAGTGCTCGGGTTAGAGGGATTTGAAGGGGTATTAAGACACTATGAAAACATTCAACCTTATTTTTTCATAAATGAAGGGGTGCTGTTGATGTCACCACACAGCCTTCACTAACCTGATATTGTGAGGACAGTGATGCTGTGGCTCCTGTCCTTCCTCTATGGGTGAGCAGCAACATAATGCCCAAGAGTGCTCCCACATATGCTGCATTAGCCCATTGTGGGGGCACCGAGTCCTCTCCAGGGAGCAGCTGGACATTCCCAAACTCATACAAGTCACCCGAGAGCCTCGATGGGACCATTATAACTTTTTTTATTTCATTATGGATTCCAGCTGCGTTTCAGCTTGTACCCCACAGGCTGAAGCCATTTGCCATGACAAATTTTCCTGTAATGGAGTTATTTATTGATCTCGCCATGTCATAAATAGGAAGCTTTGGCTTCCTTGGGCATGCGATACTCAGCAGTCTGTTTCCTACAAACATCATTATATATTGTAATTCACTGAAAAAGATACTCCTCGTACAGAAAGGTCATGGTTATTAATTATATGAATAGCAGTAGTGGCTTTCAGCAAGGCTGAATCCCAGCTGCGCTGCTTGCAGATGTGCTTGCAGATAGGTGGACAGTTCTGCCTGCAAAGGGAGCAACAACCGACAAGACAAGACAAGACAATACAGCAGGAGGATGGGAGAAATGTAGCTCCTGAGCGGTGGCAGTGCTGCGTGCTGGGATGGGAAGCTCCGTGCCTGCCTCCAGCAAGCCTGTGGTTTTCTGTATTTCCCAAAAAGGCTCAATCCGGGAAGCTTTTGGAGAGCAGAGAACAGGACCAGGTGAATCACAGCCACAGGGACTTCGTTTTGGCCACACTTCGTTCTGCTCCTGTGCTGGTGCTGGTGCAGGGAGATGAGCCCTCAGGAAAATATTTACCTTTTTCTTCCCTTCTTTTTCTTTCCCCACCCGAATCTTTTCATGCCCCTGTGACAAGGCCAGCTTCCTCCACAAAATTCCTCTGGCTTGGAGGGGCAACAGGCAATTCCCCAGAGCTGTTGTCCTAGAGCTTTCTCATATCCCCACTCCATGGTACCCTGTCTACTTCTCCTGTTTTCTTCAGGTTCCCTCTCCTGCCCGAGCTGCAGATAGCTCCTCTCAAAAGGATGTTATTGTAGCTTTGCTTGCCTATGCTAAGGAAATACAGGGATTACTGAGGAATAAGGTGCAGGTACATCCTGGCCACTGCAAAGCAGATGGCAGTGTAGGAGCCTTCATTGCCAGCAGCAGTTGCAAAGGGGCAGATGGAGCATGGCAGACTGTGATAAGGAAAAACAGTAGTAGGGAATGGGAGGAGAGCAAACCAACACAGAAAGCTGGCTAGGAACAACTGGGCAGCGTAGCACCCTAAAGAAACAAGCAGTAAAACTGCATTACGAGGAAATAAAACATATCTGAGCTGGGTGCCTGCATCTCACAAAAGCAACACGGAGGGTGACTGCTCCCAAAAGGAAATGGCAAATCATCTCCATGCAGGGAATGTGAAGGAGAAAGGCAAAGGAAAGGCAATACTGAGCCAGAAACCTGCTGCTCTTTTCTGGAAGGGCACCCTTGGTGTCTCAGGTCAGTCACCCTGCTCCTCCTCAAACGAGACCTGGCAAATGCCCATCATGGACAAAGCTCCGGAAGACGAGGATGCAGCGCTGGCTCTCGGCAGGTGCCTCAGGCTGGAGACTGCCCATCTTCAGTGGGTCAGCACCTATGGTCAGCCCCGGGGGACAGTGACAAAGCACTCTGCTGGCTGATGAGGCTGGAAAAGGGGAAATGCAGCAGGGCCGCAGGATGATCCGCACTGGAATCTCCTCTTCATCTGCACTCTCCTGCCCGGAGCCAGTGCCTGCCGCAGAGGGCCAGGGCAGTGGTGGCTGGAGGGTGTCTCTAGCAGAGCCTACGGGGCAGAGCAGCACCAAGCTGAAGTCAGTACCTTTTGGAGACCAAGAAAATCAAGCCCAAATCTCACTGTTTTGGAAACGCTTTTTCCAGGTAGTACAGTTAGCTCTGTTTACTCTGAAGTCAGACAAAATACAGGGGACTCAAAACCAGCATCAGGCTCTAACCACTGCAAATGTAAGTGATCCCTAGCCGTTGCCGTACAGGATTCTCCAAATACATCTGGTTTGCTTCTTTCATGACATTTGATTAAAGTCTCTCTATCCTGACTATTAATTAAAGTGCTTAGAGGCAAGGCCCAAATTTCAGTTCCCCTCCCAAGTTCACCGGCTCCATCCTCCTCCTCCTCCAAATATGTTTTGCTATAAATTACTGGCACTGTTTCTGTTGATAGTCAACATAATCAAACATTTGTAAGCATGCTGTCTCTTCAATCTGTTCAGTTGATGCACTTTACCTGATCTTTCATTAAAGTAATCAAAACACTTGCTGTGCCGCGTCTAATGAATGTTGCATGTATGATTAAGTACTTTCATTCATATTGCAAGTTTGATTTAATGTAATCTGCCTTTCAGACAGCCATTAGCCTAGCTCCTGCGTGAATTCGATTAATTGGCTGAATTCTTCCAGATGTCCATTAAGTATTACAGGAATTTCTATGTAAAAACAGCAGGGACTATCTAGCGGAGAAGCAAACAATGATATGTTATATTGCTGCCATGACTTACAAAAAGCTGGATTCATTTTCATTAATAAAACATCTGTACTCCTGCACAGCTATGCATCAAGATGCATTTATTTTATATGTTTATTTCTCTTATGACTATAAATAGACAGTTAAACAGAAGCACAGTATGTTCAGTTGGAAGACACACGATCAGAACTGTATCAGAAATGAAAATAGCAATAAAGAATGGCAGAGTTAGGACTTAAAATAAGCATTGGGAATTGTATAGCAAACAAGGCAGAGACTCCTATGGCTGCATGGTGTTTCTTAGCATAAAGGCTGCGAAACTGTCGGCTCTTGGGTTGAAATGTCCTGTGCCTGGTTTATGTTTACAAGGCTCATCACACCTTTAAGTGAGAGCAAAAATGCACTTCAGCATTTCTAAATGGTATGAGGGAAAGAGAAAAATTGCCATTAAAACAAACAATCCTGATAAAAAGGGGGGTTTAGTTCTCAAAATTATATTTTCTTCTATTTTTTTTTTCCATAAAGTTGCACTTAAGGAAGGAATCACCTTTTTCCTAAAAAGCAAAGCTCCAGGAAGCCACTGCAGCACCTGCAGGAGATGGTGGTGTTTCAGGGAATGGGGAGGGTGCCTCCACACACGGGTGGAGCTCCCTTAACTTTCCACTCACCTTCCTAGATCTGAGAGCACCTTTCAAAGGACCATGTGAGACCTCAGTGCGTCCTTGCCCCTTTCATCACCTGTTCCCAACAATGCCTTTCTCATGCTTGGGAATGAGCCCATGGACGCAGGCTGGAGAAGCCTGACAGGAGTATGACACTGATCCTATGGCCCTGACCACCGCACAGTTCCTCAAAGCCAGTGAGCTGTAGGGCTGTATGTGATGTAGATGCACCTACATCTACAGCACTGGGCTCTGCTGAGTCAGAGGCTGAGGACAGGAGCAGAGCCGCAGCACTGCAGCAGCGTTGCAGCTCTTCCCAGAGATGCTTGGGCAGGCGGCTCCGGCTCCCCAGGGCACTGCTCACTCAGGGAACAGCCAAATCACGCTCTTCCCTCTCCTCCTCTCTTCAGTCTTTCCCGGCTGCTGCTCAGCCTTAAAAGTGTGTTTGGTCCTTTACATACCACTCCTGCACTGGGGAAATCATTGCTGCTTTACACCACATCAGGATTTTACTGACCACCCCCCATTCCAAATTAGCAGGGGCTGGTGCAAGCCAGTTCATTTTCAAAGGCTGTTTAATAGATGCTGGACTCACAGGAGACGTCTAAAAGAATATTGTTCAGCAAAACTAGACCCGTACAACAAAAGGAATTGAGATTTGCTAAATGGTAACTCCTGTTTTCTTCCAACAGAGTCCCAATGCCGGCTAACAGCTTGCTTGTTTATGTACATGTTCTCCTTTGGTTTCACTTCTTTCTCTGTTTGTTGCTTTTGTTGATGGGTTTGTTCTCTATTATCCCCATATATCCCCATATAGCAAACGTACCTACAAAAATCCTGTATTATTATTATTATATTAATCTGTATTGTCTGTATTCTGCTTTGAAAAACACTTTAAAACAAATTTTTTGCTACAGTTGTGGTGTGAGACCTTGCTCCAGCACCTATATAACCTCATAGAAGTCTGACCCTATCATACCTAAATCTTTACCTTGACCCATTGCAACAGTCTCGTTGATTGACTACCTTGATCTGCATTACAGAGGGATTTTCTTAGCCGGGAGAGCAGTGGGGTGACTGGGGTAGTGGAGGGTGCGTGGGAGCAAGGGGCGAGCAGGAGGTGACACAGGCTCTCCTCAGCGTGCTGCGGCAGCCTCGGCAGCAGCATCAAGAGAAACACTTTTCCCCTTTGAAATATATCAGAAACCTGACTTGCAATGCAACAGAAACAGTTCCTAGATTTTCACACAGGAAAAAAGCGGTGTAAATACCATGTATAGGTGACCGACCTAAAAATAAAATGCAGCGAAGCAAGCGGAGCCTTTGCTAGCTTCCAGCGCTGTGTGTTTTTCACGGCAAATGTGGAAAAGTCACATCTTCTTTTGAAGCCCGAGAGACTGAAAAATTAAATCAGGGGCTTTGTTATTGATGTTTTTCTAATACAAATGTTTTGAAATCCCTGCCTTTCATGTGTCTCTTACAAATAAGCAGAAATGTGTGATGAATCATCTTCGCTTTTAATTCCTTTAATAGATTCTTACCTCACCCACTAACGTCTAAACAGTTTTTGTTTCTGTAACAATCCCTTCCTCAGTGGTAAATATTGCTCTCAGACAACATCTTTTTTGGAGGTTCATTATGTTCATTCTGTGGCTGAGACTCATTATAGTCAGTTATTTATTTAAAAGAACAAAATGACAGCAAATGCCTGCATTTATCATGTCTCCTTTACACATTTATGAAATACATTTCAGATAGAAGGCCCAGCCATTCTCAGAGTTCTGAAAAAACCAGCTGGCCTTCCTTCCCTGCCGTCACCCCCCAAAACAGGAATACTTAAAGGCGATGGAAGAGCCCAGCCTTGCTCTCTAAATGAGACTCCGCTGACGCTAATGGGAGATTTGGCGAAGAAAGGAAAATAATTTGTGAACTCTTTGATTTTTTTCAATTACAAAATAAAAAACTTCGGGAATGACTGTGAAGAAAGAAGCAAATGAAGATGTCACCATAAGGCATGGTGAAACGACACATGTGCAACCAGCCCAGGAAGTGGTTTGGATACAAAAGGACAGGTTTGAATCTTTCTGAACTACTGAAGTGCCACCGATCTCACTGGTGAGCTTGCCAAAAGAAGTTCACTGTTGTTCACAGTTAAAATCCTCAGCCCTTTCAACTAACATTTCACTGATGCAACATTCATGGAGTGGCTTCTGTTCATGCTCTTCCCATCTCCAAAACCAAACCCTGAGTCCTACAGGGGCACCCACTTCTGTTCACACCAGCTACGTGTGCCCCTCAGAAGAGAAGTTCTAACTGGCCCTCAGTCACTGCAAAAGGTTATCAAGGTACTTATATAGATTATAATCAGGATAATTATAAAAATGGAGAGCAGCTTGGCCTCAGGGAGCTGTAAAATGCATTTTTAACTAGGCCATTGATATAATAGAGATAAGATGAAAAACAAGAGAGGAGGGCAGAGGTTCAGCTGTGTGGCCATTCTAGGAACTGACTGAAAAACAAGAACAAAGCTATTCAGAGCAGGTTGTTAAAGGAAAAAAAAAACTCTAAGCTGAGTCTAAAAGATAGGAAATAGAAATATGACATGGTAGCTTACAAAGCAGAGGTCAAAAAGACATGGGTAATTAATGATGAAAAGGTAAAGAACCAAGCACTTAATGCCAAAGAAATAGGTGGGGAAGGCATAATGGTACTGTGAGCAGGGAAAAAGATTTCGCAGAAGCAAATGAAATGAGTAAGATCTCAATAGGGGAAAAATGGATAATTGAAAAAGTAGAAGAACTGTAAATTGCTGTACAAATTCACCTGGAACATAAATCAGTTATTTAGGACTGAGGGTGAAACACAGTTTTGAATGGATCTGTTTTTTCACAGGGACCTTCAGGCACACACTGCCAAGTTTGCTCTGATATTGTTCCACATCCAGGTTTTGTGCATGGAAAATGCAGGTGAAAATGTCTACTGTGTTTGAAAGTTTAAAGACCACTTTCTGAAACGCAGACCAATGGATTCTACTTCTCTTTTGTTGAGAGATGCTTGCTGGAACAAAAGGTGTGGGAAGCACAGCCCAGAAAAACAGAAAATAGGAGACGTTTTGAAACCGCAGATCCAACCCCGTTAGCATCTTGTGTTCTTTTTTGTTTTCTGAGCTTCAGCTTCAGATAGGCAAAACTAGCTAATGTGGAGGGCAAACCAGCAGTGGACAGCCTAGACCTGTACAGCCTCTGCTGTTCTCCATAGTTGTAACAAGAGGAGTGCATCTCAAGGAAAGAAAAGGAAATAAAAAGATGGAGTGAAGGTCTGGCTTTCCCACAGATGCTGGTGCAGGACATTGTCCCACCACCTCCACCAGAGAAAGGTGAGCAATAGCGAATAATTTGTATTACAAATTGTTTATTTCCCAGTTAAGCTTCTTTTACTTTTCTCCAAGATCTGTACAGAGCCCCACAGTTGTTTAAGTGGCATCTTAAGCAGGTCACGTTTTTCAGCATAATCAGACTTAACCTGCCCCTCTCTTAGTTGAGTCCCTTGATGCTGGTAAGCAGATCCCTGGTCCACAGGATGGCAGAGCCCTGCACAGAGGCACACAGGGCAGTGGAAAATTTATCTGCTCTTTGGAAGAAGCTGCCGCACCAGAGGTTTGATGTATTATGTAGTAATGCACAAGCCCTTGCACCAGACAGTGACTGCTCCAGCCCTATCAGAAGGATTAATAACCACATCACGCCAGTACTGCAGAGCCAGCTCAGACGCTGTAATTCCCAGGGGCTGGACCGCAACACTGAACTTTTACATGAAGAAGTAATCCGAAGTGCCATGGACTGTAAAATATAGGGAGGCTTTTCTGGGAGACGATTGGTGACAGATCCACCTGGTACAGCTGTGGGTCTTGGGCAGTGAAGGAGGACATACATGGTAGCTGCTCTGAGTAAAGGTGGCCTGATTTAGTAGAAAATACCTGGTGTCATCTCTCAAATACTGCTTTCAGGAGCACATCTGTGTGTGGATCCAGGAAAAGAGTCCATGATATTCTGCATTTCAACAGCACCTGGAAAAACTAAGAGTTTGTATCCTGCCATCTGCAGAAAACAATTAAAAGAGATCCTAACAGCTGTAGGTGTTGAGTGAAGGTATAAAGCCCTTAAACACCATAAATCACCTCTGGTGCATCCCCCTCTGGATGCTGAGCCATAATCCCTGAGCACCCAGTGCTCACAGAAGCTTAATCCCTTTCAACAACGGGATGAGCTGGGAGCTGTATCCTTTCAGGATTTACATAACACCCCAGCTCACATGTCTTTCAGGAGGATAAGAGTGCTTAATATGTCCTGAATTCACATTTTTACAACCATTTGGTTTATATTCATGTCTCTCTCCCCTGTGGGAAAACCTGAGTTACCAACCTTGCCCTCAGCCTACCAGCATGCTGAGCTATGAGCTTCACAGCAGGCTCAGCTCAGCAGAAAGCACTTGTGCACCCTGTGTCCTGGGTGTGACCCTTACCCTGACACACACACTGCATCTGCTCATGGCCACCTCCCTGTGACCCCACCAAATGCACATGGATTTTGTGTCCTCTAAAGATACCGCAGCGGGAACGTGTAAGAGGATGCTTGAATTGGAGGTAGTTGTGTGGGAAAAGG
>JANHGB010049155.1:12169-30887 GCA_026283785.1 Coracopsis vasa
CTAGAGTTGTTGCCCATCAGGGACGCAAGTTCTGGGTGCGTGCTCAGGTCATGCAGGAGGAGAAGAACGAGGAGGCAGACAAACATCTCGAGTGGCCTAAGAAGAAGGTCGTGACGACTGATGCCATGGCATTTTGGATCCAGACCCGGGCTAGTCTGTAGCCCTAGCGTCCTCGGTGTATAGAGTACGTACTCCGTATCTTTGTTTGTATAGACTTGTTGTGTGTATGTATGTATATGTATATGTTTGTATATAGAACCAATACAGTGTACAGTTGTATAATTACAGCTTCTGTCTGCTCCCGATATTGCGACTGGCGCTGAGAACCAAGCCAACCTGCGAGGCAATAGCAACCACATCGCCCGTCGCATCCATCACGATGACCTTGTTGTGTGGGAAAAGGCAATGGCCTACTGGTATCTCTTGTGAAAAGCCAGCCAAGGGATCCTGGTGTGAGCCAGGGGCACAATCTTATTTAACCTTGCCCAGTCCTTTGTTGGCCTCTTTATGTGCAATTCTTCTGCTGTATGATTACCTTAAGGGTGATCTCCACCACAGAGCTCCACAGTTGTGCTCCATCGCTACAGAGCTACAGTAAGCTGTATTTCAATTGGTTCAATACGGATACTGCATCCACTGGAATGAAGTTTGCTTTGAAACAAAACTGCTTTCTGGTGAAGTTCTTAGTTCCTTTGAAAGGGACAAGCAAGCCTGACATCAGCTTTCCTCACTTTAATTACTTGTAAGCGTTTTCTTCATGTCAGCAATCTCCCTTGGATGCAACAATCAATTCTCAGGACAAGGATAGGCAAACAATTAACACAACTGAACTGACAAGAGAAAAGAGGTATGAAATAGAGAAAAAAATAGCCCAACCTTTGGCTGTCAGTTGATATCCTTGCATCTTCCTGTTTCCATCAACTGTGTTTCCTCATTCTTTTCTTGTATGCCCAACAGCTGCTCCATCCACAAACTGGCAGATTCAGAGAGCTCCCTTGGCTCTTCTTCAGCAGCACAAGGTACTTGTCTCTAGCTGCAAAGACTTTCTTTAGTTTTGCCAGGGACACATTCCAGCATTATTAACTGTGGGGTTTTCAGCCTTGCTGCACTTTTCCAAATCTACAATAGCAACACTGGAAAATCCACACAATGATCGGATCACCCCTTAACCCCTAGTGGGAGAGCGGGGCTGTAATAAGAAAGAGAGGAAGAAACTTGGAAATGTAATGACATACAAATCAGGCTGGACATCATTAAAGTCTGTCCCAAAACTGTATTTGTTTTGCCTTGCCCATTTGTTCTTACAATGTGCATTATAATCTTGTTCTTTACATCACACCATACAAAACCCTGTAAAAACTCATAGATACTGAAAAGCGGCTTCTTTTCTTTCCCTGCCTGCTTCAACTACTGTTTAAGCAATTAGGTCTACTTCTGTGAAGGACGCTAAAACACAAATTTGGCATTTGCAAGCTAAATACCTGATGCTAAAATGATCAAAATTCCCTCAATCTGTCACCAGAGGCATTGGAGAAAGCCAATTCAACCATCAGAAAAAGAGTGCAGGTGCACCCTTAGCATCTAGACCTGGACACTTACTGATTTTATGCAAACCTGGTAAATGGGGTAGAATCAAAATCAGCATTATTGTAATCTTACAGGAAAACACAGAATGTCCTCATCTCACTTAACTGCTGCCTCAGTTGAACCACCTTCTGTGCTTGGAGACATGCCTATGCTGCAGAAGTGGTATTTAGTTTCTATCCCTTGTCCAGTTATAAATTTCACCATGGAGTTCTGCTAACTCCTGGAGTACTGAAACCATTCACAGGCCAAGTATCTGCTGCTGGACAACACTTCAGAACAGGCAAGACCAGAGAATGTCAAAAGGCCCAGCATCCCCAGACCCATCTCCTGACCACAGCGGGGGTATAGATTCAGTCAGTCAGGGAACAAGTGCCTTGCAACCCCATTTTGCCTTCGGCCTCACCGCTGGGAGTCAATGCGACCAAGGGGGTGTCCTCCAAGTGCTTTACCTCTGCAGCTCAAATATACACCCAGTTCTTTGCTCAAGGACTTTGGTGCACTTAAAATTGAGGGGAAATCCTCCACATGTATCTTTGTAGAGGAAATCAGGGCAGAGCATTAACTTGCTCAAGATAGATAACCAGTGTGAGAGCCAGCACCAGACCTGCACAGCACCCTTGGTGTCACAGCCCGCAGCCTGTACACGGAAAAATTGAATGAATATTCATATCTTGTCTTCAGGAGGTTTGGGGGTGTAATCAGACTCCTCAAAAGTATGGTGAATAAAACATTCTTAGAGTAGACACGTGGTAGGGCACAGCCAGGGAGACACACACAGACATACAGAGCTCAGGACAGAAACGCAGACAGTAAATGAAAACAAAGATGAACATACAATGGGTCTGTTTATGATTTAAAGTACTGTCACAGAAAAAGAAACCCAAGAGAAGACAGATATTATTTGTCCCCATCACCACACGCCCCCCCCCAAAAAAGTAACCCAAAAGGGAAATGTTGGCTGTCAATCAATATCTTTCACATTTAGGGTTTGTGGGTTTTTTTGAGAAGGGTCAGCAAACCAAAACACAGACAAATGCAAATTTTCTTTTTTGGTGATCTGATTTTATGTTCCATAATACTTTCCATCAACCTTAAATTCAAAGAATTGCCAATAAAATAAGAGATGCTGAGATTGCTAGGAAGAATTCTGTGACAGGTGACTTCCTGCTAATAGCCCCTTACATACAATGTAGTGGAAGAGAAAGAGGTGAAAAAACACTGCTATAAGCTCTATGGCCATTTAATCCTTAACATGGGAATGCATTTCTGTTCTTTTTCCCTCCCTAGATTCATTTTATGTTCCCATCAGAAGGTTAATTGTGTTAACAGGAGTTACAGCCACAGGGGAAAGATGTGATTGAATGCTGAGTGCAGTTTTAGCTGATAACCTCCGAGTGAGTGAAAGGGCACAAAAAGGGGTTGATCGCCTCTAAAGGGGTTGTCAGTCACTCAGGAAAAAATGCAGCTGTGGGAGAAACAGCCTTATCTCCCAGGACACGGAGAAGAGAAGCTATCAAAATAATCTTGAAGCTACACTCATCCCAGGCTCCATGTCTGTGCCTATGCCTCTGACAGCATAGTTAGATGCGAATGACTGGCTTTTTTGTGTGCATGAGCAAGCAGACCCTGACTTGATGCACATTCTTGAAGACCAATTAGATTGCATGAAAATGTGTAATTAAGAACAATAGACCCCAAGTAATTATACCTTTAAAACGCTGGCATGAAATCTTGACATCTTTTAGCTTGACGGCACAGCTCCGGTTTGCTGAACTGTGGACATGACTAAGTGCCAAGGTTTTAGGTAAGACTAGCAGTGAATTCTTCCCCATATATCTAAACTTAGTAAAAAATGCATATAGAGGGTCTCCATGAAAACCTGGGACTCTCTATTGATCATTTTGGCCCACATCTGAACTCACCCTGCAAAATTACTAAGGATTTATGGTAAGTAGCTTGGTGAAGATGGATTGTGGGGGTGTTAAGATTAAATATTTCCATAAGCTGCAGCTGATGAGAGTGGGTATTTGTGGAAATGTCTGTACCCACAGAGACAGGACAAAGCACAATGTGCATTTCAGTGCTGGAATATGAGCAGAGAAGTTTGCATCTGGTTTGTCTCAAAGGTGCACTGCAAACTCAAGAAGCAGAAACCTTTCTTCTCCCTTGCACTCCAGGACTAACATAGAAATGTCTTGGGAGCACTCCAGACATGGTTTTGGGTGTTGTCAGCAGCTGAATCACAGTTATCCTTCTCTATCATGTCAGTGGAAGGGATGCTAAATGTCCAGAAACTGTCAGACCCTGTCAGACTGTTCAGGTTCTTGGTTCTGCTGTCTTTACAATGAAGATATTTTTCTTACATGCTGAAGTAAAAACACAGTCACTTGTCCAGTTACAGCCATAATGTAACAATGAACTCTTGCAAGAGAAAAACTAGTAGATGGAAAAACAAATGTTTAGACTTCTGCTTTAAAACGCCCAAGTAAAAACCTGGCTGTGCTTTTCCTCCAAAGCTTCTAAGTGCAAAAAAGTTCTGTAATATTAACATCAACAATACAACTTGAGCAAAACAACTAAAATGCTTATTGACTTGGTAGCAGGGAAAGCCAGTTTGAAATATTTGATCCTAACACCAGCTAAGCAAGTATGTGTAAAGTGTAAAGCCTGCACTTGTTGATTTCAGAGATAAAAATCGATAAAACTGTCCATAACCTATAACTCTTTGGTTTACCTCTCCATAGAGATCAAAAGAGAGTAATTAGATTTCTGCCTGACTAGCAGGGGTAGAAAACTGTTTCATTTTGGATCAAAACCTTCCCAGTGGATTACACCTTCTATCCGCTGCCTATCAACACTTAGCAATTGCTTCTGTATTTGACTTTGACAGAAGTACCAGAATGTTGCTATCTAATTTTCAGTGTAGTTGATACAGGGTTTTGAAGCTTTATACTAGTGTCAGATTTTAAAATTAATTCTTCCCACTTCGTACTTCACGTTTTTATTCTGGCTGGTGTTTTGTAACAGCCAGCCTTGCGAATGTGATAAATAATTAAAAAACAAAACAACAATACCCATCCGACCTCTAATTTACAGCAAGCAAAAAAACCTTAATCTATTATTGATGATCCAGCCTTCGGATTCAGATATCACTCTAAACAAGCATTTGTCTGCCTTGGATTGTCTTTGCATTTCATATTCAAATGAGGTTGATGCTGTTGCATGTATTTTCATCTGATGACATTTTAATATCACCAGATGCTATTGCCTGCCTGGGAGATAACTGCTTCAAAAACAGCCTCCCTTCCCCTCTAAGCTCAGTGATATTAAGGGACAGGCAGAAAGCAGGTCATGTTTTAGAATAAGTTTTACAACACTCGCTGTATTCTCAAGTTTTAACAGTCCTGGAGTCTTTCTGTAATAATGCCTTTTTAAAGAGAAATGTCACTCTGCATTTTGATCTTCCTTCACTCGGCAGCTTTTTGAACAGGCTGAGAGCATGAAATATCAAATAACAAATAGCGCTCGCAACAACTTCACATGCTAGATAGAGATTAATGTGTCAGAAAATATGTGACAGTTTAAGTTCAAGTTCCATGTAATGAGCTGTGTTGATGGACAGATGCAATAAATTCATGTCCTGATGCAGAGAACTTTGTCAGATGAAGTTCAGATCACAGCCAGCCACCCACAGCCTCCCAGCACCTCCTGGTCTATTCAGAGCAAACATTTGGGGCATTTTGCTTAGTTACTTGCTTATAGGATTAACAAACCTCCCCATTCTCACAGCTCTGAGCATTTTAAAAAGAAAAACTAACCTAATTTTTTAGAAAACAGCTAGAACTTGCATATCTGAACCTGACCACAATGTATATTTGTGCAAAAGTATTGCATCAGATTTGAGCTTACCCTAAGTGTTTGTATTTAGACTGAAATTCCCTCTGAACTGGAATATTTTTCACTGTATCTTGGACAGGATAAAGCACCCTAACCTATAAAAGCGAATGTATGACTACTGGTTATTGTTTTGGCTACCTGTGGTTCCACTGCCCTCACAAAACATCTGCATAGAGACAGATGGGTGCAGTCTTGGAGAGTTTTATCTCTGTGGCATTAGATCCTGACACCAAGAAGACCTTCAAATGGTGGCATAAGGCTGGAGTTAGGGGTGTATGTTCTGTCCCTCTTCTCCCCGTGACCACTACAGGGAATTCTATGATAACTTCTGTGCAAACAGGCTGGTTAAGTACAGTCTAGCCAGGCTGCAGAACCCATCTCGCCTCTACAAAGGGAATTAACGAGCCTGGTGGAGGCAACCAGACAGTCCTGGATACCCTGCAATTTTCGAAGGCTGCCGTATACCCTGGTCCTGGGTTTGGATGATGAAATCCTCCCTTGCCTCGTCACAGCAGTCCAGAAGAGCAAGTGTCCCACTAGAGTTCATCACACCAGAGCACAAAGCAGAAAGCTCCAAGCTTCAAGACTACAAATCTACATTGCTTGATGGCCTGGCATTATGCTTCATCAGCTCTTGTTCAGAAGCAAGATGGACATTTTCCTCCCTCTGAAAGACATACTAACTAGAGCACAGAGACATACCAACATGGATGGATGTACTAGTAGTTTCAGCTCATTCACATGGCCCCAGCTCAGGCAGGGGTTTTAGCACTGCACTCCCCAGTGTGGGGCTGATAGAGCCACAAATAGAGTCAGCAGCATCTCTGCTTAGGGAGCTCTTTCCATTGGGAAAGTTTGGACGTATTCTCTCTGCCATGCCTGAAATGGGGACAAAGGTCGGTGCTCACCCCCCCAAAACAGAAAAAGGGCTTCACTCTGTGGTTAGTGATAATTATGCTCAGCATGCCCACAAGTAATATCACAAAGCAGCAGGGAAACACTATTTTTGTAAATTCATATGCAAGATAGTACAATTCATCCCACTTTCCCACTTGCTTTGTCCCTGCCCAGACTCACATCTGCTTTCCAGATCCCGACACCATTCTCACTGCAGAGCCCAGACACCACAGCAGCTGCTGTACATGCCGAAGCACTGGTTCATACACCTGAGCAGTGGATTCTGTTGGCTTCAAACAGGGATGTGATTGTTTCTGAAATGTGGCAGTAAATACTGTAAAATGAAATACACACTACTGAGTGCCTTTTTTTAACCTCGGGACTACCAGCTCCTTTCCTCACATTCTTCTCCTTTTTAATTCAGATTCAATCCTGTCAGTGGTTTTATTCTTCCCCCAGTGAAATATCTCTTTATTCAATCTTTATCCTTCATCAGTTTCCATTAAATCCTGTTCACATGCACTAGCATTAAACAGAGATGATAGAGATTTTCTATGTTATATTCACTGAAGAGTTACATAGGTAGAAACAACTTTATGCTTAGGTCCACAGTAAAGTTTCCAAGTGGCAAAGCTGGCTTAAGATAGTTCCACGCTTCTTTGATGCAATATCCTGGTTCCACCCACTGAATTGATAAAGCTACTTTAAAAAATGTGCCCTAAAGTTGCACCAGTAAAAAGACTACCTCAAAGCTGTCCTCAAGAAAATCTTTTTAGAAGGTTACTTCACTGACTTAAATAGCTGTATTGTCAGAATGGCTCCCATGTTTAAACTGAATGAGGAACTTTTCAGCTACATCCACCACTCAAGAAATCATTACATGAAACAAACCTGCATTTTTTTGAGGTGTAGATGTGCCAGAGGGATCTATTCCTCAACTGGTCCCAAACCCCAGGTCTCAATTCTGACCTTTTAGAAGGTGTCAAATAGACACTCAGGGATGGGGGAAAAGCAAAGCACTTGTCCTCATGCCTATTGTTAAGCAGCAGTTTGCATGCTTTGCTGAATTGAGACTAGTGACTTAATTTTGAAATTATTTGTATTTTGTCCTATGGGAAGGACAATAATTTTTTTAGGTAACCTTAGCACCTAAGGAGGACAGTTAAATTACAAGTGACCCCATCTTAGCACAAAGCCATTGTTCACCTGACATCTCTGGAAAGCCATTTGGGCACTTCATGTTCTCTCAAATTCCATGTGAGAGAACTGTTCTGGTCTCCATCACTGCAGCCTGTTCTTCTCCCACCTTGTTCTTCTTTCTGTTCTGGGAAAGAGGAAGCTTTCTGTCTTTAATAAAGTCGCACCAGTCAAGAAGTACTTCTGTGACATGTAACAGGCTGAAACATAACAGACTTTGAAGAGTTAGCAACTGCACCTTGTTCCGCATTGTGCCTTGCTCTCCAGCCTCCCTTTGGACAGTGTGTGATTGTGTGATAGATACATACAGTTCCTCTTTGGTGAGCACCCAGGGTTGTACAGCTGTCTGCTTGCCTCAGCCTCCCAGGCATAGGAATTGCACACAGGCTATTTCCAGGCAGTCAGTATTCTTAGACCTTTCTCTGTAGATGCCAATTAGAAGATTAGCGTCTTTTCTCTCCCCCTCTTTGCTATTAAATAGTCACACAAAAGCTGAGCTGACAAATTGCTCTCTCTATGGTGTGGGACAAAGACAGACAATAGATCAACATCATTTACTATACTCAAATCCTATTAATCACAGATTAATGAGAACATGTCTAGGGGGGCAGAAATTACCAGAATGTGGGCATATTGGCTTGTTACTCATGTAACATCTGCTGTAGCTTTACCTTTAGTGTCATGTCATCTTTTATCACATTGAAATAATGTTTGCTCCAGAAACATAATTAAGATAATGGGCCGTTCCTTAACAATTACTGAGGTACAGTAGGATTATATTTCTTAGCCATTTGTTTTTTAAAAAATCTCTCTTAACTACTTTCTGAGTGTTTCTATCAGTCATTATGTGATTAACGAAGATGTATTTACAGGCATTAATAGAAATTTGGTATTATCTTTACTATTATTATTAATTATAATTTTATTCATTACTTCTCTCTGACAAATTACATGTGCAGAAGTAAAACTAGAGTTTAACTTTTAGTTCTTACGCTTAAAGAATTCTTTCTCTTCTGGGAGTAATTGTTACTAATTTTTCATCAATTCACATTGCAACAGTATTGGAACAAACAATGTTTGTTTTGATAAATGTGTGATTTTCTAACTGTCTCCTTAAAATAATTCTATAGCTGAACTGCTTATCAATTTGTTCCCCCATTTTCTTTTCTGCTGTTGCCGTTGGTGAGGAATATTGTTCAGGTCAGCAGCCTAGCACATATATTGTCTCAGTGCTTTTAGCCACCTACCTTGGCTTGAATCTCCTTTTAAATTAATTCCTCCTTTTGCCTTTAAGACCCAAAATTTAAAGTTCTGGGTTTAAGTAATCAGTATTCTTCACCAGGCCTCCTAATGCTGTTATCCTCAATATGGAGGAAGCTACTACACAGATAAATAGCAAAGCAATTACAGCTGTAATCAGCCGACAAATAAAGAAGGACTGCAGTCTACACGTGAGGCCGTGTATTTTACAACATTAATTGGCCCTTGCTCTCCACGTCCCGAGCACTTACAGGTCTCTCTGCTGGAGCGCGCAGGGATTGGGGCGGGAGCCGGTCCCGCGTTAGGCGCCATCGCGGCGTTTCAGCACCGCGGAGCGGAACAGCTCCAGCGGCGAGGCCCCGGCTCAGCTGGCGGTCTCCGCTCTGTTTCCAAGTGCCCGAATGCCCTTTACATCTGCTTCCTAATCCCACCGCGCCCAGGAAAAGATCTTGCCACCACGGTGCCAGCTCATTGCTGCAGCACCCAGCCCACAGGTGCTCAGCGTTGCACGTAAGTGCTTCTGCTCACTTGGGATTCGGAGACCTGGAACCTCTTCTTAAGGTAGGCATGTTAGCTGTGTGTTTGGAAAACCAAAGAAGGGATAATGTGTTTCTGTAATGTATTACACCATGGTTTACACCCTCAGCACATTCACCCAAGACACAAGAAACCAGACTCAATGTTTTTGTCTGGTCAAGGAGAGTCCACCCTTCGCCTGTATGAGAGAGTGTCCCCCAGCATCTGATGACAGTTAGCTGCATTGAGGCTCTCTCCACTCCTTCAGCAGAAATGAGGTCACCATTCTTGAATTATTTAAATACTCATGAAGAAGGGGAGAAGAAGGAGATCAACTTTGTTGCTTGGTGGCTAAGACAACCAGAGAAAAATCTAGCCATCTGTCCCTGCTCCAAGAGTGGCTCCTTCTTCATCCAGCAGTTGTTCTATATAGTGCCTTTTAACAGGGCTGCCTACAAGAATATTTTGCCCGGTCCACATAGAATCTAGCACAAAATCTCATATGTCTTACCCATCTCTGAGGAAACAAGTTCAGCACAGTGGCCTGGTTCTGCCTGAGGTGATGGCATGCAAAGACACCAGGTTTCAGTGAGATTAGTGGATCTCAGTAAATTGGGAAGTCCTACTTTTTAGCCCTTGGCTCAGGCAGTTAACTGGAAGCATGCACAGGCTGTGCTGAATCCTTCCAAACAGAGGGCTTGCTGCTATCATCTCACATACATCCTGCATGACTGATCTATTAATTCAGCTACCAGATATAAGACCAGTGATAAGGATGCCAGAGCTCTTTGTGTCTGGGAGAAGGGAATTAAAAAAAAAAAAAAAAAAAGAAAGTGATTCCACTGGTGCTAAATGTGAAATCTGGCTTGAGGATTTCAGCACATTCTGAGTACATGGTGGTAGATTCATCCTCCAGTTGAGAGAGTCTTGCTAAAGCCACAGGCTCTGACAGGGGAAAGCTTAGACGTGCAGCTGCTATACCCTGACAAGACTGAGGTCCTTCAAGGCCAGAAAGAAATCTGCTGGTATGTGGGACTTTAATGTCCACAACACAGGCACCTTCAAAGACTTTGGGAAATAGCTGCGCAAGCTAGTCTTGAGGATTATATTTGGATTTAGGTCCCTCTTTCTGCCTAAATTCTGTATCCTTTTGTGGCTTTGGTCTGTAAAATGGGGATATATAGCGTTTCCAAGTGACTGTAAGGATAAAAGTATTCACAGGTTTGAGGTAATGGTGCTAAAATTCTGGTAATGGGAAGCCAGAGATAGCTGAGGGCTGCTTACTCGCACTGTGCTTCCTTTCTCAATAACTAATAGCATGTCTAGGCTTTGAAGTTGATGGGTAGGCAGAAGAGTGGTCTTGATTAAAAGCATTAATTTACCTCTCTCAGATAACAGATTCATATACACAGGTCTAAATCAGGAGTAACTCCATCAAAATAAACAGCCCTCGGGTAAAAGAGGTGTAAAAGAGAAGAGAACCAGACCGTGCATCTAGCAGATATATAACAAGGGAAATGGGCAAACACAAGGAAAATGAATTATTGTTATTATATGTGCACATTCCATTCAGTACCATTAAAATCTAATGCTACAAAGAAAATACCTTTCAAGCTTGCAAAGTAATCGCAATAGGGGCTGTCAAGAACTCATCAGAACCTGTGAATGTTTCCTTTGTGCATGTTTCCTTCATTGCAGTATTGATGTAAATCAGGAGTATTTTCATTAGCAGAAAACTGGCAGGATAAAAAATAAATCAAGTCTCTTAGCTCTAAGGAAATTAACTGAGACCCATTGACTCGAGAAAACCTTTAGAATATTTGAATTACATCTTAAATGAACATTTAATTTCATAATTTGTCACCTTAGCTAATAATGTTAAGAGATCTATGCTGGTACAAACCATTGCATTAATTACAGTAAAAGCCATCAAATTAAATTCAATTTCTGGAATCAATAGCATTTCTCCAAGTACCATGCCTAATGATGGCCATACCTTTCATTTGGAGTTTTATTAATGCATATGTTATATCTGTCACCTTCTTCAGTTGCAAGCAAACTCACTATATGTTAATTCACACCTGATAACAATCGTTTTTCTTGTACTTAACTTTTAAGCCTGATGATAGGATGTGTCAACACCTATTGGGTTTTTTGTTTTGTTTGAAGACTTTGTGCAAGTTTTGTTCTTTTTGTTTTAAATTTGCTGCTAAATGAGTTTCCAGATATCTTAGTTATAAGAATGGACAGTAAAAACTTCACTGTCTTTGCTGCAGTCTCCACTGTAACTACTAGAAATGCTGGGAACCAACAAAATCTGAGCAGATAATCTTTTAGAAGTTTTTATTCTAGAAGTTTCTCTTCTCACTTCAAGGGGGAGTTCTCTCATGTTTCCACACAGATAAATGATGCCAATAGTTATTTACACACACTTCCCCCCTTCTAGAAATCTGCTTACACTTAGACCCAATACTCTAGAAAATTCCCCATCACACCAGCCTCCCTGTTTATCGCATGCTTTCCCGCTGCCTATCACAGTCAAAGCATCACCTCTTTCAATAGACACTCTCATGACAAACTGCCAGGACATGCAAAAGATTGCTGTGAGTGCATAACACCTCATGCTAATTTCCAACACATCAACAACGAACTTTTCCAAAGCAACATAGCCTTAATTACATTTTAACTTTATCACAGAAGGAAGTAATATCTTTATTAACTGTTGGGAGGCAGTTTTTAGGTCTAGTTGCAGGTGTGTTTTTTCATGGTGACTGTTTTTTTCAGGCAAGGCACAACTACAGCAGTGTATTAGAAAAATAAGCTCTTTTCTTTAGCTCTCAGTCATCCTTTAAGAGAAAATTAAACTGGTTATGGTTTTGTTGTCTGGGGGCTTTTTAAATAAGAAGTTATTATCACCTTTCATGTGATTATAACTGACTCTAGGAAGATAAGGTCAAGATATCCCTCCTCATGTCACCAAATGTTAACCACTTAGAAAACAGATGTCTAAGCTAAATTAGTTGGTTAAATGCCTTCCATGCTCAGTGGAGAGACAGACACCTTCAGCAGCAACTCACCATAGCCCAAACCAGACCTTCTGGACAGCTTTTTGGTCTTTCTGTGGCCCAATTGGGACCACAAGCAACTCAGTCTAGGCACCTACACACCTTTAATCTGTGTGTTTTGTTCCACATCATGGGAAACTCCCCTTAGTTTCACTGCAGACCAAGAAGCCTGTACAGGCACAAGCACTATTTGGCATTTGTAACCCACACCTGAACCCTAACCTCACCCCAGAGACCAGAAGTGCCACCATGAGGGAAGACTTCAAGCAGAAGAGATGGAGATAAGGGAAAGGTGACAAACGGGACCCTGGAAGATAACAAAGAAGAAATGTTACGTTTGAGGTGAGAAGGCAACTATTAAGGTAAGTGGAACCATTACCAGACTCAAAGAAAGAACTGAAGATATTTATAATGCAAGATGACAGAAACAAAGAACCTTTGTTGGCTCATGAAAATGTGGGGATCAGGAGAGCAGAAGCCACTTTCAGGTGCCAAAGGCTGCAAGCACATCTGCCCAACAGGTGGGGGATGCCCTGGGCAGAGGGACTACTCACTGCTGCTTAACTTTGCAGCATGAGACACCGCAAATAGTGCTCATCTGTCAAGAGGACAGACCATCTTTGTATTAGTTGCTGTTTGCTCGGATTTATTGGGCTGGTAACATGACAAGCTATTTATACACACATACCTGATCACATCAGAATCTGATTATACCAAAACATCCAATTTTGCAAGAACTACTTTTACGTGTATGTAAAGCATTAGACAACATTCCAGCTATCAGTACTGTCACAACCAAAACACTTGCTTTCATGTTATTTTTATATTAGGGTACCTAATTATAAATGACTGCATGGATAATGCTATAAACAAAGATACATACTTCAAAATATGTACTTCCAAACACTGCAAGTTAATCCTGTTTCCTGTGTAAAAGAAATATAGAATTGGGATCTGAAGTAGAAATTTCACTAGATTATGAGCGAGCTGTCATCCGTGTACAGCTTTAGCTGACTTCAGGTGTGGTGGGGACAAACCATTCTATAGCTAAGTGCCAGATGCCCTTAGTTAGCACCCAGAAAGGAGGAACTGTCTATGCCCTTTCTGAAAAATGTGGTTCCACTCAAGACATCCAGCATCACAGCAGCACGCTCCAGGGGCAGGGATCACAGCACCAGGGAGCCACCCTCAGAGTTCACCAGCAGCTTCTCTCCTGCCCATGAGCTCCCACAGGAAGGAGGAGGAGGAGGAGCAGGTGGAGGTAGGACGCTGCAGGCAGCCCTCTCCTTCACCCTGTTCTCCTCACTCGACCCTTGACACCTTCTACTCTGTGATCCGAACAAGGGAGGAACCCTACACTAAAAACAAGAGTATTACTGTGTAATGCAATTCTATCTGCTAGCACACACAGGAGCACATCCGATTTGGAATTTCCAACATGTTACAATCCTAAGAATACAAGCTCCCTTATTTTGACATTTTCTTCCCTCTAAGTGCGTAACTTTGCAAACATAATGCTGTTATTCTCATTTTCATTACTTTATTATCTGGTTAATCTTTAGCTTTCTGATACAATCAATCAGAATCACTGCCAAAGACATTTGCAAAAAACTTGGGATTTTGCGACACACTACCAAGAAGGCAGCACAGAAAAGCCTGTGTAGCTTTATAACTATAAATATATTTCATAGATATGTTGCTGAAAGCCCATCTAGCCTAGCACTTTGTCTCCTACAGTGGCCAAAAGCAGGTGCTTGGGAAAAAGTACAGCAACAGGAAAGCACAAAGTGGTATTTCCTCCAAATATCTTCTCAACAGCCAGTAATCTTTGGCTCAGGCAACTCCTGAGTGGTGTCTTTATATTTAATAGATTTAATAGATTGGCTTTTCCATCCATTCACTTTTGACCTCTTGTAAACATTCAGCAT
This sequence comes from Coracopsis vasa, assembly GCA_026283785.1. NCBI lineage: Eukaryota > Metazoa > Chordata > Aves > Psittaciformes > Psittacidae > Coracopsis > Coracopsis vasa. The sequence continues at coordinate 26,517 of JANHGB010049155.1, forward strand.
CCTCAGGAGACTGTGAAAGACAATGAGGAAAGGGAGTGCTCCCCTGGGGACAGGGGTGTCCAGGGCTTCGGGCCATGGTCCAGCGAGAGCTTGTCTTTCCCGTGTAGTAGCCATGGGGTAGCCGTGAGCAGGGGGTGGAGCTGGCACAGCCTCTGCTGTGTAAATGTTGTCCCAGTTGCTCTTTTCTTCTGCAACAGAAGAAATTTTGAAGAGTCTACACAAAGCAGCACTGTGTCAGAGGTGAGGCAAGGGAGACCCACAGCACAGCTTTGAACCGGAGCGTCTGAGTTCTGCCCGAGTCCTGTGATCACATCCCTCCTGGAGCTGGATCATCTGCCAGTCATTGCTCTGCCACTCCTCATACCGGTGCTTTGTCTTAGTAATTGCTAATTAAGAACATTTAAGGCTGCTCATACAAGGCTTAATATAATAACAATAATATTTGCTATATATAGTATTAATGAACACAAATTAATCAATATTATTTAACTATCAGCATTACTCCTTCAACACACTAACAACAATTTAAAGTACCCATAATAGTTTTTAAATTTTAAGAGCAATAATCAGGAGAATCACCTGCTCCCCTACCAGATGTCAAGGAACAAAATGATATTTCTTTTTTTCATATTGTCTGCCCAAATCAATGAAGTATGCTGTATACTCCCCCAAGTCTGAGGTCTTTCTGAAGGGGAAGAAGAAAACCAGATATGAAGGAGGACACTCTATGCTTGCGTAGCTTTACCAGGAGAGGTTTCAACAATCCTTGCAACATGTTGTTTTCATGATGGCACATACACATGAAAATCAAAAAGAGGGTTTGCAATTCAGCAGCCAGTGCAGCTTGTGGGCTAAGGAGCTGGAGCTGCACCAAGATACTGGTGAGGAGAGTGCAGCCACTCAATGGCTGCTAGCAGCTGCTGACGAAGGTACCAAGAGAGGGAGATGGTGGGTTAGCAGGGAAGTACATAGAGGAAGCGAGGACAAGGGCAATAATGGAGAATTCAAATAGCATTGCCAGCATGAGGGTCCCAAGATGGTCAAATGTGGATCAGCAACTGTGGCATTGCCTCAAACTCTGTCCACAGTCTTGCTTGTCTCGGGAGAGACCATGCAGTCAGACTGAGGCAGGGAAGAGGTTTCCTCTGAAGCAGTGACACAATCGCACAAGGCAACGGAATGCAAACAAACCCAGAGGCTAGGGTCTGCAAGTCCTGCACCTTGCTCCTCCCAAGTCTTTGATTTGGCTAATGATGCACAGGACAGGTTACAAACACCTGCAGCAGGCTTTCCTAGCACTCACAGTCAACAGACAGCGAGAAGCAGGCACATAATGGTGCTTGTCCAGAGTAACTCCAAAGGGCACAGTCACCTCATCTTAAGGCAGGACACCCTGCAGTCAGGACTCCCCCACTTTTGGGCTCAAGCCAGCATGCTCCATATCGCACTGAGCCCTTGCCACTAAGGATCTCTGCAATGCACACATTGATGGCATTTACATCAGATCTAAGAGGAGCTGGAGGATTTAGCTACCCACTTCCAAGTGCCTTGAGACATGGGATTATTTCAAAGGGTGTGAAAATCCCTGATCTAGAACATCTCTAGGAAGTTTGAAGGCCCTGCCAGTAGCTGCAGAGAAGGAGCTTATTAGGTGGTTTCTGTTGTGGCTAGAGAACATCTCTGGTTGTTATTTGTGAAGAGTTTCTTGTCCATACAAGGTATTTGGTCCATACAAGGCCTCAGTCTGATGTGTTTAATGCTGTTCTCCCTGGAGATACACAGTACAGTATGCTCATTTTCACCAATTCTCCTGTTTCTCTTGAAACAGTAACTCTTCAAGTTCCTGCCTGTTGCTTGTAATACTGACTAACAACAAATTAGCAAAAGAGTCACGCACCCTGACATGGACTTCCCCAAATACGCATCAGGTGATCAGGAACAACTTTGATACTTCAGCATCCTAACTTATCCAAATATGTATTTCTGGAAACAGGCTTTTCAGCTGTGCCACAAGTGCTGTGCCAAATGCCGGTGGACTCGGGCTGCAATGAACAGCGCTGCTATTGAACCAGGATGCAACGACGAACACTGATTTCATGCGTACAAGCCATACCTTGGGAGCCTGATGAAGGAAACCTGGCTGTGTTTTTGCTGTAAAGCCGTGGAGACGGCAGCATATCTCCGTGCGGCCAGCAGTGGCTTTACAAGCCGAGAGGGACCCATCTTTCGGGAGCAGCACTTGAGTTTTGTGAGCTCTGGAAGCCAGCCGGTCCCGCAAAACAGCGCCCGCCCCCCGGCGGGGACTCTCGGCTTTTCTGCCAAGTGCTCAGACACCACTAGAGGGAAACACCGCTCCATCCTCCGCCCTTCCCGATGCGGCACGGGGAGCGGGAGAGCGGGCTGGCGGCGGAAACAGGCAAGCGGGAGGGGCCCCGCGAGGCATCCGCACCTCACCACGGGGGAGCGGCAGAGCGGGTGCCGCACCGAGCGCAAACGGGAATGGACGAGGGGGGAGTCATGATAAAATAGAAGGAGAAGGAAGAAAGAAGGGGAAGGAGAAGGAGGAGAAGAAAGAGGAGACGACGACGACGACGAATTAAAAATTAAAATTAAAAATCCTAATAAACCGACGAGCAGCTGGGAGGGATGCTAAAGTTTCTGAAGGTGCATGGGTGCTCCTCTCTCTCAGACCAGTGGGCACAGCTCTTAACTTTAATGTAACTGCTACCCAGAAACAGCTTCCTCCTGGTTCTCTTTATCTTACCAGTACGGAAATCAACCCTGCTGGCAGGAAACCCTGAACCCATTTAGCTCCTAAAAAGACAGCACTGTTATGAAAAACTAGTGAATTGTTTGTTGCTAAGAAGACAACTGCCAAAGGGCAGAACAATGACACAAAATTGATGAGAATTATCATTACCATCATCATTATAACATACTGCACTTAGCTTGTAGAATACAGGTTTCCTCCCCCAGATTTTATCTTTAAAGAAAACTATGTCCAGTTCTTTACCATATCCATAAATGATGTAGTAAAGGGAATGAACAGCATAGTAGCAAAGGCTGCAGCTGATACGGAATGTTTCAGAAAAGATTTAACTACAGCTGAGAAGTGCAGGAATATTTCATAATGTGATGTAGCAGAGCAGTAAGAAGTCAGATTTTGCATTAAATTTCACATCAACAAATGCACTGTGTAGCATCTGAGGGGAAAACTCTATTTATATATGTCACAGTCATTAAATTAACTGGTTTTACTAGGAAAAAAATCTCTGAGCCATGATGAAGACTTGAGATCAGGGCTCCATGGTGGTCAAAATTAATAGGAATGAATAGGAATAAAAAGAGAAAAAAGCAGAAAACATTATTTCACCTTCTTTCTTAAGGTAAATCCTTCTTACATACAGTTTGCGCTCTGTATCAAAGAGCCAGAAAAAAATTGGTTCAGTAAAAAGTGACCAGGTATGGAAAGGCTCCTATATGAGAAAAAACTAACCAGGTTAGCAGGACTAGGTGAAGCTTGGAAACAAGACAGCAGAGGGTGGTGACAGCTCAGTCACAGGTGGCCTAAAAAGGAGAAGAACGAATCTCACTCCCTGTTTCACATAACAGAAGTGTTCCTTATTCTATATTAAAATACCATCTAGTAGTTTTAAAACAAACACCAGGAAGTTTTGGTAGAGTTTTCTTTTCAGCACATGTATAATTAAATCTCATTGTTGCAGGATATTGTGGAGACCAAAGATCTGGAGAAGATCACCAAGGGATTAGAGAAGTTCACTGGAGCTAAATCCATGGGTAGCTGCTAAACACAGTGGATGGGAAGCTTCTAAAGCTCTGAAAGCCAGACATGCAGTCCACAAGCAGGAACATTACATATTTATCTGCTTATATGTTTTTCTTCCCTAGATGTCTTCAGTTGGCCAGTGACTGAGAGTGCTGGACTATGTGACCTGGCATGGTGTAGCCTAGTGGGAAAGCTGGATCACAGCAAGGCTGTAATTTTCTGAAGTTCATATGAACTTAGGTTGGAACTAGGAACTGACTTCACACCTACAAAGCATAGTATCAGGAATACAGCAATGCGTAACCACAGGAACAGTTTCCTGCACGACTGTGTGCCAGAGTTTCACTTGCTGGTCTGGAAATGAACCAGGCAGTAAAAGCGATTAGCAGTGGAAAGACACTAGACAGCTGTAATTATCTAAATGCCTTACTATTAACCATGTGAGAAACTAAATCCTCACAATCACATTCATTAGTAAATGCTAATGACAAACTAACTACATGAAGTTTCATTTGATTAGGTAGAAGAATTTTACTCCAATATGATTATGTTACATAGAATGACCTAAAACCCAAATAAAGCCA
>JANHGB010049156.1:0-28488 GCA_026283785.1 Coracopsis vasa
GCCATATGTCCTAATTAATATAACCATGTTCTTGTGTAAGAGAATTGCCTGCCTAGAGTGGGGCAGGCATCCCTTAAATTTATCACTGGGAACAACGCTCCTGCCATAAAGGAAATCCAGTTCTTTCAGTCAAGGCTCAAAAGGCTCAAAGAGCATCACTTAGCCCCTTGTTTCTTTGGTAGGGCTTGGAAGGAACTCAAGACATATCTCAAAGCAGCATTGAATGGGAGTACATGCAAAGATGGTCAGCTGAGTCTGATCAGGTCCTAGCAGGAATGTGGGAGATCGCCTATTTGAGAGACGGTAAGGCAATACAATGACATTAATCCACAGAGAACCTTGTCATCCCTCGTTCCTTCATTTCTTAAACATGACACATATTTCAAATTACACATTTTTACTTGATAATTATTTAATAAGATAGGGATGGAGTAAGCAAATAACTCTTTGAGAAGCAATATTTAATTTCCAAGAGTGTCCTGAGAGATGCTTCATTGAGGGAAGCCCTAGCAATTACTTACAAATTCAGTGTCAGACACATCTCACTAATTCAAGAGTCAGGAAGACAATATGCATTAGCACAAGGAAGGTTGTAGATACTGATAATCAGATAATGAACATCACAGTAGTGAATCTACAGACAAAAATTACACAGCAGCTTGCCTGAGGTTTGAAAAGCAAATTATTTTGCAGATCTACTCAATGAACTCTTGATCATTTTTAATGCTCTGCTTTGGTATTATTGGGATAATTCCTCATTTACCTCATGACCTTTGGCAGATCTTGAATTTCTTCTGGTGATAAGGATTTTGGCTGGTAGGTGTTGAATGCTTTCAAGTTGCAAGGAATTTAGGACAAAGAGCAGAGAAGCAAAGTTCAGCAATCAGTGGTGTTGCAACAGTGCTATTGGATCAGTCTTTAAGAGTATATATCTAAACAGCTGGATCTGACTACATGTTAATACTGTTTACACCAGGCCCTCTTGAGAGAGCCCAAGTATAATTTCCAGGGTCAGTTAAGACAAAAATCATAGACTTAAAAGCAAAATAATGTGCTTAGATATGTAGATCAGATCAGTCTCCTGGTTGAAAAGTGTCATGACAGGTACGGGGCAGCGTAAAACTGTACTAATTCAGGTTTTGTGGTAAAAAAGACTAATGACATGAATTGAACATGGAGATAGAATCAAAGAACAGTTTGGGTTGGAAGAGACCTTCAAAGGTCATCTAGTCCAATCCCCCTGCAACAAGTGATAGTCAAGCCTTGTAACAGAGAACTGCTGTCTTCCTAGTTCCTTCTACAAGGGAAATCTAAGATGAACCTGCCTGTTAACGTCCTGTGCTACTTTTCATGTCGCTGCACAGAAGCAAAACCACTAAGAGATCCATGCAGGAGTCCCTAATGACAGAGTGATTTTCTACAGAGCATTAAGACTTCTCCATAAATACAGGAACAGGCTGTACCCTGTGCTGAATAGTACTGTACTCCTGAAGTACTCTGGTTGAAATTATTGGCAGCATGAATCAAACAAAGTGGCAAGACCTGCCTCTTATCTGTACTCACTTAAATTGAGTACTTTGTATATGTGTCTCTAATACAGTTGGGTAGTATATTCAGCACCAATGATAGAGAATCCTCAAGTACAAACATGCACCAAGTGATATTTCTGATTTAAAGGTTAACACAGATTCAAATTGCTTTCATCCTTCCCTCCTGCTGGGTAGCAAAGTGTTCTTCAGATTTACTGTTCCAGAATGTTCTCTATCAGGATTTCATTACTTTGTCTCCAAGATTTCCTCATTCTCTTTCTCCAAAGTTGTGAGAAGGAATTACAAATGCGATTATTTGCAACCTTAAATGCTTTTGATTGTAAAGCACTAACAATTTTGATCCTAAATCCTATCATTGGACATTGGTCAAACAGCAATTAGCCTTTTTCTGACAGCTGTTATCCTGACTTCCTACAAACGCCAAGTCATGAATCCTTCAATCATTCTCTAACAGATGGAATGCTTTCCTTCCACCGAAAACCGTTTTGGTATTATACTCTGTTCATCGCCATCCCTCTGAATTGTGACGAGAAACCTTAAAAATCTTTAAAATTAGATAGATGGCTAGGAAATAGCATCAGTCAATGTTGGCCAAGCACCAAGAGATTTCAGAGTAAAAGAAGCATGAGAAATGCAGAGTTCTTGTTATGTTCTTGCTATGTTTCAATGCATGAATGCAAAAAGAAGAAGAGAGGGCAGGAAGGATCAAGTCAAATAGTATGGTAGTAGGCCTCAGAACATTGATCGCTTTAATCCGTGACTTCCCTGCTCACTGTCATCTCAATTGGCACTTGCAGAACTAGACTTCACTTGTTTACTCTGAGATTTTCCTTTAGAAAGAATCTGAATGGAGCTAGGGGTTTCTATAGAGCACAGGTAGTTAGTGTCAGAGGACTCTGATTATCTCTTTATATAACTCCTCCCAAATGACACAATTTCATATAATAAGCCTTCCATTGAACAAACCTGGTCTGAGACAGTACCTCCTAGGAGGCCAGTTCCTAGTGTGAGGAGAAGAGTTTCAGCTTTCCATCATCTACAGACACTGGTCTTTTTTCTTCTTCACTTCTCATTATGCTTATCAAAGAGCAGAACAATGATACATTGCTTTTAAAGACAAAATCCCTGTCTCCCACTGTTTCCTGAGGGTATGAACTGTGGGACAACCAACTGCTCATCCTTCTTTTTGTTCTAAATTCCTTTCTATGTTTTCCCTATTTAATTAAAGTGAGATGAATAATCCACAAGAAAAGTTCAGGAAAGCTACAATGAATATACATCTGCATTTTAGTTTAATAAAAATTTAAAAGTTAGGGTATTAAATACAATTAAACTATTTTCTCCTAAACAGTGGGAATTAAAATAAAACCCAACAGCAACAACAAAACCAGGAAAGATCATGATCAATTAATGATGAGCATTGCATTGCTTTGTTTGCGATCTATCAGTTCATGCCCAAAGAGATAATTTGGAAGAGGGGAAGAACTATTAGGGGTGTTTAGGGAAATACCAACAAAACCCAAAACCTGAGCTATGAGAGAGAATAGCAGGAAACAGCAAAAGACCTTAAGGAACATGAGACTAATTAGAGAAGTCTGCCATGCGTTTTGTTATCACTCCATTACAATGAATGGAAATGAGGCCAGGGGTAGAACATCTCTGCTCAGGAGCACCTTGGGAATGGGAGTAGAGAAAAACCTGATCTGCCTTTGGATTAGTTATTAAAGTTCAGAGAACTTTAACTGATACAGAGCTGATTTCAAAGACAGACATAAAAATGAATGATAAACATTCAAAAAGGGACTGAGTAAATAAAATTCACACAGACTTTTACAACAGTCACTGCAGCGGGTGAGCTAATAAGGGGACACCTGACAGGTAGAAATAACCATTAAACTTCATGGATACTCATTTAGAAACAATTTTCTTGTGCCAATAGCTAGAAATGGTGCAAGCTTCAATACTTTTATTTGTACTTAAATGAGAGGCCACTCATCCAATGTCTGCACTGAATGAACCTCAGCTCAAAACATTTGAATGCATGCTTTGCTTTAAATATGGTAGTAATCCCACCTCTATTCAGCTAAATACTTCAAATCATGCTGTACTGAACCATATCTCATCTGTCTCTTGAGATTCTGCAGTAAAAATTGTTTTGCATTTCAGCAGCGAACAAAGCGATTCCCATGTACAGTTTGTTTGTAAAACACTTTGTCAACCAAATGGATCTTGAGCAACTGCATATTCTTATAAAGCAAAAACACAAACAGAGAAAAACCCCACCCTCTTTCTAAATGTGAATGACAGTAGACAAACATGACAGACTGAAACCAGCTAGACTGCTAATTCCTCTGGGAAAGACAAGCTTGTTTGCAACAGCATCAAAGGCAGCAGACAGCCAGCCCAGCCTGCTGCTGGGATGATGATGCTAATAAACAGTTTGAAGGTGCTAAAGTGGATGACATGGTGCTGTTTCAAGAATCAGGCCCCATAACAAGTGTGTCAGAGTAGGCTGGTGAAAATGCCTACTGCTTCTCTTGCTAGCCATTTATCAGAATGATTTTTGCCTCTCATGCCTAAGCTTGTGACAGAGGCAGTGTTTTTCTTTCTGTAGACAAAGACCCATTGTTTAACACTTCTGAATGCTATGACAACTAGAAGGGTGAAAGGCAACCTGCAAGTGACAGTAAATGCATTCTCTCTCCTATTTAATATCCAGTGTGTATATCTGTAATGCATTGTTCAGCATGATTCTCCAAGGCTGCTTTAGCAGACAGCTTGGAAAGTCAATCCATTGTCAGAGCAATAGCAGCTTTTGCTCTTCACTCAAGAAGTTTTGAGTTCCTTGTTCTTACATGTTATGATGACATAGTAGCATCAGCTGGTGGCACAGCCTGACATGTAGAAAAATGGAATACATTCCCCTATTCAACCAACACAGCTTTTGTTTGCCCTTGCTTTCCCTTTCTTTCTGTAGCTTGGCTTAATAGATTGAAACAGCCTTCATACCACAACAGAGAAAAACTTCCTTCTCAGTCAGCAAAGTTACTCATTTCTAGTTGAACTCTAGGTTCTCAGAATACAAGCAAAACAGAAGACAGATGTCTGATAAGTATCTACTCTTGGTTCTGCTTTCCTTCCATTTACATCACCATATTCCCACCTTGTAATTCTTCCAGATGAACACTATGTTTTGCAATTGCAGGTGAAATCTAGATTACACCATGTAAAAGTGTGGCAGACAGCACACGTTTGCAGCTGCTTTTGGAAGCATTTTGATACCGATACCCATCTCAGCCTAGTAAATTTGACAGCATCTCTTGGTTAGATAAACTGCTGCTCCATTGCAGGTCACTAGATGGTGATGAGGAATATTTAAACAGCTCTTAATACAGACAGTCAAGATGCAGACCCTGCTGTAGTTAATGAGCAAAAGAACTTTTACTGCTCCCCATCATTCTTTTCAATTCTGCTCGCATAACATAGTCTCAGACAACACAAATTACCAGTGTGAGATACCAGGAATCCCTCAAAAAACACTGTAGAGTTCAGTACGGGAGGTGGAGACTGAAGAGCATCTCCAGGCTATCCCTCTGGGGTGTAGCTTTAATTAACAAGGTTCTAGCTAAAGAATTTGTTGAGCTGGTTGTTTGAAAGAAAAAGTCCATCTGGGCTCCTAGAAACAAGACTCATTTTAAATTATATTCCTTTTTATAGAGCTTGGACATAGGAGAAACAAATGGCCAGAAGGGAAAAATCTTCCTAAGATAAAAAGGAGCTGGCTGCTCTCTGCTGATCCTTTGGCACCATGCCTACCAGTATTGAAGAAGAACAAAGCTGAGAAACAGAGATTCAGCACTGATAAGATATAGCCACTATCTCTGAAGCACTTGCACCCCACAGCCCTCTAGAATATCACTCAGAGGCGAAGCCTTCAGCCTGAGAGGAAGGTGATGGGTGGGAAGATGAGCAAGGAACACTTAAGAGTCCATCATGCTAAGAGGACAACTGTACAAATACACACAGAAATATTACAAGGTGATACCTTCTCTTACAGATTTCAGAGGTGGGGAATAGAGCAACTCAGAAAAGAAGAGGGGACAACTCTTCTGTGTCCAAGCCACCCACCTAGAATTTGCAGGAGGAATTCCCTGATCTACCCACTCTTGTCTATTCCCAGCAGCTTGGAGCCAAAAAGGCCTTCTCTCTTTCAGGAAGTTTCTCCTCTTAATGTTGGGTTTTTTTGTGCTCATATTAAAACACCCCAAATAAGCATTTTTTAAGGACTGACAAACTGGAAAGTATTCAAAGAAGAGCAAGAAGAAATGAATTATGAGTGCTGGAGAGACCCGGTTGCAAGGAAAGATTAGAAGAGCTAAATATGTCTAGCTTGGCAGAGAGATGACTAAGCAGGGAGGGGGAGAAGTGATAAATGCCTACAAATATTTGAAGGGTGTATACCCTGAGGAGGCAGAGAGATTCTGCAGTGTGAGCCATACCAGGTGGTGGGATTAGGAGCAAAGGCAAAGGAGCAAATCAGAAAAGGGAAAACACAGGAGCCCCAAAAATCTCACAAAGCAAAAATTCAAGTGAAGTCCCCATGAAAGTGAATATACATCAATTTCCCCACACCAGGGACACAGAGGTTCTCTCAGAAGTAGAAAACTCAGTATACGAGTCATATGGGAGGGCTATACGAGTGCTTTGATGCATGTAGAACTAAGGGAAAGAGTTGTGTCTTGATGCTGGGAAACCTCAGTGGACAACAGGTGTCCCACCAACATTATCAATTAGAGAGTTTCAGTCAGGAAGGGAAGGTGGCTGTTGTGTCCAATTGAAATCACAAGAGGAAGGTTTGTTTGGAATAACTTAGTGACCCTGAACTTGGTAGAGCTACAGGACTTTATCTAATCAGATGTACTCCAGCCAGATGGTCCCTGGGAAGCAGAAAGCTTTGGGTCTCTTAAGCATTCAAAAGGATGGTGGTGGAAAGCCTGAAAGATGAAGAGGAAAGATAAAACCATCATATTCCCCCATCTTAACCCAGGTTAGCCATCCCCCAGCTTAACCAGGGTGAAAGCAGACAGAGGAGAATGTCGTTCATCCCTCAACTTAGTTTCTGATGTAAAACACACCAGTCCTTCTTTTAGAACCTTAAGAAGTCGGGAGATAAATGTTACCAAATCCTTATTCAGGAAAACAAAACCCCCACTTTCAGTCATGGAAGACCCCAGCCTCCAGCCTAGGCATCCCTCCAGTACCTCATTTCAAGCCCTCTCCTGCCTCACAGCAGAGCACCAATCTGTGAACAAGTGGAAAGACCAGGCAATCAAGACAGGGCCTTCAATTACATGCCTCTGAGGGCATGTAATTGAAGGTTATATTCTAGTCCTAGTTCGGCTGGATTCCAGCCAGTACATGAAGCTCAACTGCTTTAGAGGCACAGATGAACAGTGCCTCCTCCTGCCAATACACAAGGGGCAGAAGTCTACTTTTGTCCCCCTGGAACTGTGTCACTCCATCCCACGTCCACAGCACTCAGCAGTTTTGCTGGAGAAGGTGGCATGGGTCCAAGATAATGGAATAAAATACTTTGAGTCCTTCTAAGAGATGCATCTCCAGTGTTAAGCCTCTTCTTTGCACAATCTTGTGTAAACCAGGCAAAAGGAATTCCCAAAAGTGTGGATACAGGAAGCATGTCAAGGTCCTTCTCTTTAAACCGGATTTGATTCAAAGTTTGATGGGAAGCCACAGCCTCAGCTTGTTTCCAGAACACTTCATGTCCCTAGCATACCTGTGACAAGGAAACTGTGATGCTCATCTGCTTGGCAAGCAGAGCTAATTCTATTAACACTGTGCTTTTGTAAGAGGAAGCAAAAAGAGGTATCTGGCCACAGTGAGATTTAAAGCTGATAATTGTATATTCCTCTAACAACCAAGTGAAATAGGGGTGCAAAGGGGGCAGCCAAAGGTGACAGCATTTCGTGTGGTCAATCAGCTCAGTTAGACAATAGTACCACAAAGGAAAAGACACACATCCTTCTGTCCCTGCAGAAAACGATCACATCGTTACACATGGCCCTTGACACTTGGAGTAGCAGTACTAAAAGCCTCAGTATAAAAACTTCTCATTTTGGTTGGGTAAAACACAGACACTAAGGAAGAACTTCACCTTTGAGGGACACAACTGGTAGAGACAGAGGGGAGGTTTTCCAGGATTTCCAGTATTGCAAGGAAACACAAAACCAGCCATTGTTTTCAGTAAGCAAAAACCTCTTAATAACATAATTCCCACCAGAAATCACACTGGGGAGCCATCACAAGGTCCTCCCACCCCAACAGAGTTGGCTGCCCAACAAATAGATTCTTATCTTCTGAAAGAACCAAGTCCCAGTGCTACTTGTGTGCGAGCCAGCCCCAGGACAGAGCAGCCTCGATGACCTTCACACATGGAAACAAGCACAAAACATCCCACATCAAACAGGGAAAGAGATGATAACAGATAAGCTCCTCTCTCTGCTCTTCCTAAGCACATGAACCTCCAACTAACAGAAAGGAGGACTGAACTCAGAAGAGCTTGTAATAAACAGCTCCTGCTCTCTTTATGCTGGATGAAACACGAGGACATACCTTGGTCTGAGTGCAGCACTGGGTAAACCAGGCGTTGGGTCTGCTGCAGAGGCAGGCTGGTTCTCGAGCAGCTACTGTTCAACACTCAGGTGAGCCAGTTTCAAGCAGTCTTGGAACTTGTGGCAATGAGATCATAGTGGAAGAGCCAGTCCCGTCTCCAACAACAGATTCCAGTGTCCCAGCATGGCTGTAGGGAGTACAGTGCTGTTGCAGCTCTTTTATTAATTAACCAGAAGTTTAGCTTCAACATCCTGGCTAAAATACAATGTAAAGAATTACATTTCCTTTCTCTACTTAGCTTTTGTTCCACAGCTTTAGCCAAAGAACTTTCCTCACCATATTCCTGGTGCAGTTACTGAAGAGCAAGTGCAGCATCACTGCACTTCAACAAGAGCAAGCTGCAGCAGGTGAGAAGCTGCTCTTCAGTCTGCCCAACCCAGTCTCATGGACCCTACTGTGTAAACATAAAGCACTATTATCTCCACTCTCCACATGGAATCACTTTATGGAATTTATTATTATTATTTGGAGCTCAAATTGAAACCCTCTGGCCACATATGAACACTAAGCCTGCTCAGGGAATGCAGGGAGCAGCTAAAGTGGTGAAGAGGCAAAGATTTATGAGAGACAGAAAAGAGAATTTCTTTCCTAGAAACAAGCTTCACATGCCTAATCTATTTCTGCTGTTCTTGCTGCTCTTTACCAAACTTATGACAGGTCTTAGAGACTAACACTTACCATACCGCAAGCTGTTCCTCTAAATCCTAGTTTATGACCACCTGGATAGATTCCCTGGGTGGCATTTTTCTCTTTCTCATAGTGCTTAAGAGCATCTGTATTGCCTATGCTACAATCTCCATCATCTCTTGCCCTCCCTCTATCACTACCACAACTGTCCTTGCCTTGTCTCACTTTTATCTCTTTCTGGGGAGCTCCCACCCTTTCTGATATTCCCATTAGTGACACAGATTGAGAATGGCTTTCACCTGTCTCCTAAACACAACTGCAACCTCACCCCTTCCCTTTGCTTCAGTAAAATCTAGTTCTGCAAGGTCTTTACAAATATATTTTTTCTCCTGATAAAACGATATTAGGTGAGGATTTAAAGGGAGGCGTGTGAATGGAGCAAAACAGCAGGGACAATGAGGAGTCCTTCCCAAATTGTCTTTCTGAAAGCTCCAAATGGCTTTGTAACAGCATGAAAGGGCTTCCTGATTATTCCCAAGCTGAGGCTCAGGGAAGCCCTAAGGGTAAACAGGAGAGGGGAAGAGCGTGGATGTCAGCAGATTGAACGTGAACCTGTCTAAAGGGATGAGGAGGTACGGAACGCATAAAAACCTGAAGGAAGAAGGGGTGTGGTAGAAATGCTGTGGTCCCTGACAGTCCCCCTGTAATGCAGGAGCAGCACCAGTAGCAGAGTTACAAGGGGGACTCAGGGCTCCATTTCTTCCTCACAATAAAAACTTTCAGCTATTCCCTATGGGGGGGCCTATTCGTCTCCAGGTGCCTGGAACCCCCTGTATGATCTTCAGCAAGATTCTGCAGCAGAAGTTTCAGACAGGACTTACCAATTTCCCTCCAAACTGACAGACAAATCTTCCTACTTTAAAGTTACTTGTCCCTTCAGATCTTCCTCTTGTAACATGAATGGGGCTGACTCTAAACTCCCAGATTCCTTGGGAGAGCACATGGGCAAGACCTGACAGATGCCATCAGTGCTGCTCACACCCATCCCTAGAGCCAGCAGCACTTGCTTGATGGAAGGAGCACAGCTAACACAAACATCACTCTGTGTTCCCATGGCAACCAAAGTGTCACGTTCATCATCGACTCATTTCAGGAAGAAAATGATATAGGTTTGATGTAGGAAAATCCCAGAGTCCCAAAGGGCTTTGTTGAGGCTGGGCAGGTTTTTAACATCATTGCTCGCACTGCTAACCCCAGGGGCTGACAGGACATGCAGCCCCCAGCTCCATGATGGCACTTAGGTTTGAGCAGGAGGCTGTCTAGGATTAAAATACATCCAGTCAGATACATACAGTTTGTGTCTCATTTGTTTTGTGTCACTCTGAAGCTAGGGACACAAGATCAAATCACCACAGCTGTAGAAGTTAGCAAATGTTAGCAAAAAGAAGTTACAGCTTCAACCGTCCTGTATCACATTTGACACAACCTGAGGATAATGGTTGTTATCAGTTGCCTTTGCTCAGTGGCACATGGTGACTTATTAAACCACAGTGATTTAATAACATGGCTGAAGTTGGACTTGCTCTGCCTGAGGCAAGACAGACCTTTGTGTGCATCAAGTCCCCTCCTGGACCCAGGGAGCTGCCACTGTCTCAGTCTCATGCTTTTCTCCGAAGCTATCTGTATCCCAGAGATCAGACCCAGCTGGGATCCAACACTTCCATTAGCAGGAATCTGTATAAACTTCTCTGCTGTGAGTACACAGCAGCAATTAAAGCATTGACATGCAGGTAAGTAAATGGGGGAGCTCACCTTTCAGTGTAGCAAGCGTGCTACAAAAGGGAGTCTAGAGATGCATCACTGGACACTTTTGGAGCTCCCTGATGTGTTATTGCTGGAGGCATGACAAGATCTAAGGCTGGAGGATTTATTTCAATCACTTTAAAATAAGTTTCCTCAATTAGTACTTGTTTTCTATTGAAAAAGAAAAGAAAAAGAGGAACTTTCAGCCTGAAGAACAAAAAGGGAAGATTCTAAAAATGATGCTTAGGAGAAAGCACCTGCCTGCAAAGGAAGATCATGCCTGTGCTTGAGAGGAAAAGGGGAAGAGAATGACAGCATTATACAGAGAGTCCCTGGATAAGGCAGGTATAAGTGATTTTAACACTCCACTCTCTACATCCCCACGCTGAAGCATGACTCTAACAAGGTGCAGTGTTTAGATGACCTAGTATCAGAAGTCAATGCAATCAAGGGGAAATATCTCTTGACATTCAGGACAGGGGACATTTAAAGAACTCTGAAATCCAAGCAGTAGTGTAGTTATTAGTGCTTAGTTTTAATCCCCAATTTTATTTGTATTTGGTTTGTTTTTCCCTCCCTGAGCACTTAAGCTGGCCCAGCAGTGCAGTGTTCAAGTCCAATTTATACCTGTAACTAGGGCAAGCACCTCAGCTAAGGTTTTCCATATCTGGAACAACTTTTTCCTCCTTGAAGACTAGATAGAAACTTCATGCGGGCAGCCTTTGATGGGAGAGATAAAGAGAAGCTGCTTATAGGCATTCACGTGTGCTTTTATGGGAAAAGAAAGTAGAGATTAAGGATGACAAAGGTCAAGGCAGATGGTTCCACAGATGTAATGAAATTTTGGCCTTTGCATGACATCTGCGAAGAATAGCCTACAGCAAAGTGCTCAATATTGTCCAATGGGCCCTGGGCTTTGATCCAGGAAAGTTGTATTTTCTCCTAGGTCTCCAACTGATTTGTAGCATCACCTTGATCAAGTCACTCAGCCATTTTACACCTTTGCTCAACATTTGGGAAGCTGTTTGCAACCAAGAGATGAGTATCTCAGTCATTTCCATTGTCCAGAGAAGAGGAGAGAGAAATCATTTTCAAAGCTTACTATTTCCTTTCTGTACTAACCAAAGCTAGCAATCAGCTGTGATGGTAATACAGATGGATATACCTGAGGGGCCATTAAGGTCCATCTTAGTGTCCTGTTATTGCATGCATAAGCTGGGAAACAAAGTACTAACCCTCAAGGTTAGGTGATGTAAAGATGTCCAACAGCCCATAAGGGCCTGAGATCACCAATGAAATAGTTCTGGTTATCCTTAATTAAACACAGCAGTGTATTCATTCATTTATGCCTTGCTGAGTGGTGTTTCTGCAGAGGGGACAAGCCATTCTGGCAAGGTGACTGTACAATTCCCTTCTCTTTCCCTCTGGAGCAGCCAAGCTGGGGTCAAGGCAGCTAATGAGAGGGATGTGCTGCCTGTTTGCTTGCTCCTGTGACTGGCTGCCCGTTTAGAGGCTGCCAGGTAGCTGGAGTGTGCCAGCCAGGCTTTTGCAAGCATGTGAAAATTAACAAATCTCAGTGTGAGCTGGAAAGGGCAGATCAGTGAGAGAATTAAAATAAAAGAGAAAAAAAGGAAAAATGAGGTAAAAAAAAAGGAAGAAAGAACAGGGAGAGGAGCCAAAAGGAAACACTTCAAAGGCCCGTAGCCTGCAGCCCACTTTAATGACAACAACAAAAGGAAGATGGGACCTTACATTTTAATCAAAGGTAATTATTTTTTTCGGAGCTATTCTAACTGTGCTGTGCAGGAGCAGGCCTGGCTCTGGCCCACTACCCCCAGAGGTGTGGGCATGGCTGGCTGACAAAAAGAAGAGAGGGTTTCCTTGCCTGCCTTCTTTCTGCACTGCCTGTCAGCATCAGTGAAAGGAAATCAAGAGTGAGCGGGTGCTGCAGAAGAAATGCCTCTAGGGGAGAAGACTGAAAGATACAGGAAACCAAAGGAACAGGAACATGACTGAAATCTAAATCCCAGTTTCCTCTGGCTGGTCTCTGTATGAATACTACATGTAGGATGTTAGCTTGAAAACCAAAGCCAACTGAATCAGCACCAGAAGGCAGCAGGCAGGCAATCTCAGGGAACTGGGATAGAGAGTGGCACCTACCTCAGTAGATCAAGTGGAGATGTCCAGACTATAGATATATAGAGTGACTCAGATATATAAATTTATATGTGTGCATGCGTGTGACAGCAAGAACTAAAGAGGTTGTGACCTCCTTAAAAGCCTAAGAAAGATGCTTGTCTCTAATCTCTTCTCTCTATGAAGTGAAGAAGTCCTTTTCTTCGCTACTGAGGTAGAATCAAATGCCCACCTGCAGCCAGTGGGGCAAGTGGTCTTCACGGGAAGGTTGTTGGATGGAGATCAAAGCATATGGGTGTTGGGGTCTTTGCTCCCCAGCACGTCTTTGTGAACAAAGGGGAAAAGGAAGAAGAATTTGGGCAGCACAAAACCTGAGTGAGGAAGATCAGAATAAGGCTGAGTGTGTCACAGGCTGAATAACCCGTCCTCAGGAAACAACATGTAATTGTTTCAATTAGTGTAAGAGACTCTGAAAAAAGGAAAAGGGTTTACAAAGGCAAAGCCTCAACTGAAAAGCAAACCAAACCAAAAACCAACAGAGAAAGATAAGAGAATTAATGAAACCCTCTGCCTATTTACATAAAAGGAAGACAAAAGGTGGTGTACTTATTTGTAGTCAGAAGCCACATGCAGCCACAAGCAGCAATAGCCTGTGATCCTGCAATTCCATATGGCACATAAAGATGAAGGCCAGAAGCAGTCGCACCTGGATTAAACTTCTCAACCTACCAAGGCCTGTGTTTAGGGGGGAAGGCAATGAGGAGACATCACATTTGGGTAGAAGAGATGCAACCTATAATGTAAGCACCCCTTGCAAAAAGAGGTACATTCCTGCAGGGAATAAGATGCAGAAAATAGCTTGAAAAAGAAGAAATTCAATTTTTAATATACGTTAGAAACTGTTAGCTTATTTTACTTACAAACATCCAAGACATTCTGCCACTGTAATGAAGAACCATAGGGGATATTTCACATGTATTCTCCTCATAGGCTGTTTAGGACTTTTAAAAGCATGCAGTGATTTTTGATGACACCTGCAGCATGACTACAGTGTGGGCACTTTCCATAAAGGATTGCTGCAATTGTGGGTAAATGGGAAGAGCCAGCTCCGTGCAAACATCGTTTCTTGCTCCAGAATTTTAGGGCTTACTAAGAAGAAAAGGCCAGTTTAATACTGCATGAAGTCAGACACAAATGAGCACTTTGCTCTCCACAGAGTTATATTATGGGAAGCGGAACTTCCACCTTCAAACAGAATATTCTTTTGCACCCCAAACTAGTGTCTGCTAAGCTCCTTGTGAAGTTTGCCAAGTATCTCTTGATTCTTATGCCAGCATTGGGCTTGATAATCCTAACAGCGTTCTCTGTGTAGGCACCCAGAGAAGTGTATTCTGGAGTTGTTAGCTGCTGAAGATAGCTAGAAGTTTGGTGAGGTGTGGTAGCATGCAGCCACATAGGGTTTGCTCTGTGAGGTCAATCTTTTTCCAGTTAACTTATAATCCTTCAATAGTGACACAACTTGATAGAGGAATACTGTGCCTGAAAACTTTGTGTTCCAGTTTTAACAACTGGTGTCTTTGGCATCCTCAGACTTTCAGGGCTACACCACCACTACCCAAGGCTTGATATTCTGACAAGATGACAAGGTAGTTGTGCGATGCTGCAAAGAATAACGGGCTTTTTCTGCATCCCTGAAGGTGTTTAACCAAGCAGCAGTACCTCTGGGGCATTTAGGCTTTGCTCACAGCTAGGTACACTGGGAAGAATTCAGTGACCTTCAGGATATTAATAGATACAGAGTCCCTTTGCTCCTGGGAAGCAGGCAGGGGACACTTCCCCATTTATGACCTGCAATTACTCTTCCACTCAACATAAAAGACTTTTTTGGCTTGCATCTACAACCATT
This sequence comes from Coracopsis vasa, assembly GCA_026283785.1. Classification (NCBI taxonomy): domain Eukaryota; kingdom Metazoa; phylum Chordata; class Aves; order Psittaciformes; family Psittacidae; genus Coracopsis; species Coracopsis vasa. Next base: position 14,713 of record JANHGB010049156.1, read on the forward strand.
ACCAGGGCATGAGCAGTGTCTAACAGGGCCAGGCAGGAGAAGCATCCCAGTGTGTCACTGTCTCACTCTCCCTCTTGGTCCCTTTGCGATGCTCAGCCCAATGAGCACTTCCCATTGATGGCATGGAGTTGCCAAGAAACATTTGTCATGTCCCTCTGTGGGCCATAGCTTACAGCTCTGTGGCTGCTGTGACTTTGAAGGCAAGGGTTTATTGTGAAGAGCTAAATAACTTTTCTTTCTACCTCCTCTCTTCCTACTTGATGAGGTGAAAAATGAATCATGAATATGACAGATCAGATCCTGCATTCAGTTGCTCTTGGGTTAATCTCACTGAAAATTGTCTTTAGGGAATAAATTGACTGCTAGGTGCCAAGGACTGGCGCTGCGCACTTGGCACACATCCCCAGAATACAGCTAATGTCCCTGCATCATACACAATAGAAAAAAAGAAGATAGCACTGGTCAAATCATAAATAATATTGTTGGCAATAATTTATTCAGCCATAGTCACGAAGGAATTAATCTTATCCATTATTCTCAAAGATGACTCAACCAATTCCTGGAAATAACACAGCTCAAACCTCTCGCTCTGAGCTGTGAACCTGAAGATTTAAATTCTTATTTAATTCCACTGCTCTTTCCCTCCTGTTATTATGTTCCAACAGCGTGCTGCTGCTGTTCGGGTGCCAATGATACAAGGTTATTTAGGCTTAGACAGTTCAAAATGTTCTCTCCGCATCAGTAAAGCTAAAAAGTACAAAGCAGCTCTCACAACTGAGAGCAGTCAGACCATCCGGCATAGTGGCTTCAGTGCGTGCACCCTGCTCCAGGGCTTTTGGCATCTACCTGGGCACCAGTCACCGGTGGGAGTGTGTGTTCCTATCCCAGTTTCATTTAGGATGTAGCCCCCTGATCACCATGGTATTGTTCAAGTTACTTAGGCAAAATAATGCCCTGCAAGTGTGATTGAGGGACACCTTCTTGAGGTGGGTTTAAAGCTGGGTGTGCTGTCTAAACAGATTGTTTAGCTTCATTAATAAGGCAGGGAAACCTCTCAGCAAAAGATCTTTTTCTTATATCTTAGGATAAGATGCAGATCCTCTGGAGGTGTCTGTTTCTTTGCGTTTACTTTGTACATTATAATTTAGATAGACACCTACCTTCTAGAAGGCTAACATTTGTGGAGATGAAACCTAGCCTTCATAAGTAATTTCTCAGCTAACATGCACCTACCTTAAAATGATTTCATATAAACTACATTTCTTTAGTTCCTTATGAAAATGTAATGCCAGAAAGTATTGAAAGCTTTCCTAAAGCAAAGACATATGTTACTTCTGCCTTATCCTCTAAGCCAATTACCCAATAAAAGAAGGGAATTGGATCAGCTTGACAAATCCATGTTGATTGTATTTTACCACCTTCTTATCCTATAGTTGCTAATGAATTGTTTGTTTCACAATTTGTCAAGGATTCTCTGCAGTCACTCAGCTCAGCTGCCTGATTTACGTTTCCTGGCTCTTCCTTTTTGCCATCTTTGCAAACAAGCACCCTGTTTGTCCTTCTCTAGTCTGAAAAAGCTTCTCAGTATAGGAGAAGTTCCTGAAGTCCATTCCTAACTGTTCACAGACTGCTTTCCTTGGACAACCTGCAGGGGAATTCCCTCAGGTCCAGCAGTCTGAATTCACTTACTCAATGTAAGGATTCTTTAATCTACACCCCTTTGCTCTGGCCTATTCTCATCTGTGAATCAGTACGACTTCTGTTATATATATCTAGTAGCAACTGTTTTGGTGATAAGAGGAGTTAAAAAGCCAATGACAATTCCAACTCTCTGCATGTGCTCTCCTTCTGTGGTACAGAGCGCATCCTTTCATTCCTTCTAGCATATTCATCGGATTTCTTTCTCTTCCCTTGTGTGTTCCTAAGCCACCTCTAGCTCGTTCTGTGCCAGGACCTTCACGATTTCATACACACATGCTCTGGTATCATTCTGTTCTTATTATTAGTCATCTGCTGCTACTTCAACTTTTTAAAACCAGTAATTTCTCATTGCAAGGTATTAATGAAGTCCTCACACATTTCTAATGTTTCCCTTTTCTTCTATTCTCCCTACCTTAGGAGATCTTGTCATTGCACCTCTGCTCTAATCTCTAAGTCAGTGCTTGCTGGCCTGTATTCCTCTATCCTTGACCCAATCTACCAATTCCCTGATGTTTCACAGCCAATTAATCCTTCTTCTGCTGTTCCTACTTTCTCTTTTCCATGTGTCTGGGAAGCCGATTAACTCATAGCTTGGTATATGTACTAAGGCTTTATATTCTTCCTGTTTAGCCCTTATACTCTTAGCATTTGGGGAGAGACATTTCAGATGTTTACCAGACTGCTCCATTGTTCTCCCAAGTGTCTCATTTTCACCTCTATTAAATTTCCCATTTTCCCAGCTCACTAACCAGCACACTGCTCAGTTCTTGGAAGACCCCTGTGCTGTCAAAATATCCAAAGCCTTTTTGTCGACACTGTCCATGCTTTCACCTTGAGGATTTGCCTGGATCACCCGTTCCACATCCCACAGAGACTAAAGGGAACAAAACTGCCCCTGGAAAGGAGTTAGCAATGGAGTAAGTGATGGGCAGTACTTTTATCCCAGAGATGGCAGATATGTGATGGAAGCAGCTATTAATCCCTCCTGTTTGCCTTCTCTAAGGATATCAAATTGTGTTGTAAATACTGGTGATTTAAGCCCCATTGTGACCCCTTTCACTAAACATAAATATTAATAGCCCCACTTCATAGATGGGGAAACAAGCACAGAAAAGCTAAATAATTGTTTTATGGAAATGCTAAGGCAAAGGCAGGAAACCCTGGCAGATCTGTGCATGAGCTGCCAGAGCATACACTGGAAACTGTTCAGGAAAAGCCTTCAGTCAGGCATTCAGGAACAAGGGGGCAAGAAATAGGGTTGTGATTGCAATTACATCAGCTGGTGAAGAGCCAGCCCTCAGTGCCCAATGCTCAGTTAGCCAAAGGCTATGATACTTTACTGGGATTGGAGTTATTGCCAGGACATCCAATGGATGATTGTTTTTAGTGGTATATCTGCCTTCCCCTCTTGCTGATCCCTGAATGAGCTATAAGCAGCTTAATCAAAGGCTAAAAAAGCTCCTGATGCCAAATAGCTGCCTCACCATCTTGCTGGAGATCTTGCTAGACTGATAGCAGGGCACTTCTTTCTGCCTTCTTTCTTTTTCTCTACCTCTTTCCCTCTTGTTCAACTCCCTCATTTCTCTCCCTTCCACTTTTTAAAAGTGAAATAAAAGAAGCAGAACAAAGAAAAGAAGAGGAAAGCAGCCACAGACTGCTGCATTGACAAGAATGTGCCATGGATTTTCCAGAACCTGTTTAAGGATGTGAGTCCCTGGAGAGGAAACCTAAAGCCAGAAATTACACAGGCTTAACCATCATGAAAAGCACTCACAAAACACAGCGCTGAACACACAGTGCAGCGCTAAGGATACAGACTTGGCTGCTGCTTATGGAGGGGGGAATACAGTGGCAGATTTATTCTACAGTAGAGAGGGTTGTTTCTTGGTAGAGCTAATACTGACACATTATCTGGGGACGGAAGAGGACGCACAAATAGGAACAATTCTCCCATTTCACTGCCTGTGTCTCCCCTAAGTGCCCCCTACTCCTATTCCTGTCTGCTCTCTTCATCCCTCTCCCTGCACAGAGTCCCCTCCTTCCTCTCCTCTCCTCTATTTCTTCTTTCTTTAGCTTCTCCTTCATCTCTTCCTGATGCTATTACATGAGCAGGATGTTTAGCTCTCCAAGCTTTTGATATTATCTCCAGTTGGAGCCCTGTGTCCATCCCTCTGCCTGGAAAACCATACAAGAGTTTTCAAACACAGGGTTAAATCCTGCTCTCCCAAATACAGGTGTAAAAATTTCCACACTGTGAGGACTAGACCATGGGGCAGAAGAGGCTGATAACAACCTGCAGGGAGAGACTTCTAAACTTATCCAGCAGAGCTTAAAGAGCTGGATAATGTTAAGAGTTTGGCCTAACAATCACCATCACGGCACGTCACTGAAGTGGGAAGCAGTGATGGCAACTACCACTGTGCTCCTGCACAGAGTAATTCCAGCTGCCTTCTCAACTGGCACCAGCTGAAATCAGTACAGAGCAAACACCTGGGTAGTTTTACAACTCATTTCTTCCCCTCCTTCCCCACAAAACACACACCTACTTTCACTCACGCCATGAGGAATCAAAGCCTTGTTTATACCTCATATCCAAGCTGAAGATGAACAACTTGAACAACACAGAGATCAGTGGCAGAGCAAGAAATACAATCTGAGTGTCCCAAATTGGCTGCCAAACAGTCGCCCACTCATGCTTTGTGTCTCTAAGTGATGGACAGTGGATCTTGTCCAAGGACAGATTAGACAGGAGATAATGCTATCACCTGCATCTCTGCTTTCTGGCAGGAGGAGAGAAGCAGTGGAGGACAGGGGCTGCTGCCTTCTCCCCTCTTTAATCTGCTTCCTGCTTGCTTAGAAAACAACCCAGTGCACGGTTGTTTATTATTATTATCACTGTTATTTTCCAGAGTGCTGTAAAACCAGGGGATAGAGCACTCTGACAGCCTCATAACAAACAGCAGATAAAACTAATTAGATTTTGTTCTTCCTTGAGTTTGCTGACTTGATTATTTTTATTGTTTAATTCTTTATTTTTAGCCCAGAGGTTTATACACACATGTATTTCACTAGACACTGGCAAGGCATCCTTAGGATCCTCTCTGACAGGAAAGGACTATTGTAGCCGGGGCAGGCTTGAGAGCTGCAAGAGGCTGAGACAGAGGGTGCAGTGTGAAGGCTGTGCAGCACTGCATCTTCTACCCATGTCATGTAAGCCAGAGGGGGAGGAAGGAGAGCAGAGCTATTCAAAGCAGTAAGAGAGTCAGTGAGACAAAAGCCATCAGTAAAAAAAGCTAATGTGCCTGGCAGGAGCCCAAAACTGCTTTAGCAGCAGGCACTATGTGAGTGCCTCTAGGACACCGTCTCTTCTGGCCATTATGGAATTATTTGGCTTATGTCTCAACCTGACAGCCTTGCTGACTCTTGAGGAATGGCCACAGTGGGGAGCAGGGCAACCTCCCTCTCCTCCCTCCCTTTCTCCATCGGCTGCTTCCAAATTCTTTGGGATTAGCTAGCAAAAGCAAGAAGAGGCACTGGCCTCACTGCTCGGCACTCAGCAGGCTGAAGTGAGGTGATGTTGCCTCAGTGCAGGGGACAACGGCTTCATTCACTGGGGAAATACCAAACCAGAATTACAAGTGTGCAAGAATAAACAAGGCTGGAGTTAATCTGAAGTTGTTTTACACTCTGTTTTATTAAAGTCAATGCACTTCCGTTCCTCTGTGCAGAGCCTAGTTCTGCTTAATTACCATGACTCAGGGAGAATTTTAATAGCAGGATGAGCGCAGCGCACAGTGGAGGCCCTCTCCTGACCTCTAGAGGTCTGTCAAAAGAAGAAGAGCATCAGCTCCCCATAGAAGTTCCTGGAAGAAATGAGGCATCCTCTTTTCCCACCTTCTCATCAGCAGGCTGAGCATCCCTGGGCTGGGGGTTTGCCTGGCCATTGGCATCTGCAGCATCCTCATCACTTGCTGACAAGTTGTTTGGCACTAACATGGGAAGCTGCCAGGTAGAAGACTTGGCCAGACTTTTCATATAGCACAGCAGCATTTATCAAGGTATGGATGATGTGAATGGACATTTTGCTTCCAGGTTGGCTGCTGCACTTGGATCCTGGACACTGAAAACACCCTCAGGACCTTTGTCATCTCTCTACCTCCCACATTTCCCAGCACAGGGAACTATGAAACAGCACTACTGCTCATATACATTTGGCTCCAAACACGCACGGAAGCTACATCTCTGCTTTTATTATATTAAGGCAACTCTCCAATAGTCTATTGATTCAATGAATCACAACTAGGGCACAGTTTTTCCACTGAACTTAATTCTTCCTGGCTTAAGAAATTCAGAATGAAGCAGCTAGAAGGCCAAGGCTGGCCTATAGCATTTAAAGCCAAAATATTGGTGTCTCATTAAGAAAAATGCTGAATTAAGAGATCACTTTTCCCTTTGCAACCGGGTGTACCATTGGCAAACTCCAGTAAGCATCGTTCAGATATTGTGGTAGCGCCTTGGAACAGAATATGTGAGAGAAAAGTAGCTCTGGATGTGTACATGGGCATGTACAGACACATAAATGTACAATGGTATTTTTTGCCCTGTGTCCTGGAGATGAGCCGATTGCTCGAAGGTCTTACAGAGACGGCCTGTGTATGCTGCAGTCTAGACCTAGTACAGTGTGAGTTTCTTGTCATCCATATGAATGTTGGGTTTAGAAGGGAAATATGCACATATATAGGTTTTTATTGCTAACCTTTTAAGCAATGTTATACAAACTATTATAATGGGAACTCCTGTTTTACCTCTTTTGTGTCCTCTCCTGTGAGCCAATCCTTTATGAAAATTTGATATTGTGTGCAATAAGCTGCACACTAAAGCAAGCAGAACAGGACATCTGTACAGAGACACACACCATACTTAATGAATTAGTTTGGTCTAAGAAGCTCAGCTTCTAAGGACCCAAGCTGCCTATCCTTTGAACAGTATCATAAAGAGAGAGCTAGAGACACAGAGAACTCTTACATGCTCATGAAGACTGTAAAACACCTGGATACTGAAAACCTAGCAGGACAGGAAGAAGCTATTTCTCTAAAGAGCAAGCTCCTGTTGGAAAACATGTCTAGGTAGTCTAGGGAAAGGTGCTCAGAAATGCATCAGAGGAAACCTCATTCTGCACCAGGCATTCTTTCCACAAACAGCACAAATATGAGAGGATGACACGGTGCTTTCAGTCACACATCAATATTAATAAAAGTAATCACTGGTAATGGAAGTCTGATAGGCTGTAATGCTACAACACACTACTCTTTAATCCTTCTCCTTGAGCCTCATAAAGTAGTGACAAAGCTGACAGTCTCTTGCATGGTGCAATCAGTTCCATTTGGGCTTAGGGCAATTCCCCATTTGCAGCAGCAGAGTCTGAGACACATGAGAAGTTCAGGCACTATGAGGAGTAAGATGCAGTGATGTGGGCTTCACGCATTAAAGAAGACAGGCATCCATGTGGGTTCTCAGCCTGTGCTGGATTCTCAGGAATCATGATCTGTGTTTGCAGGTAATTTTAGGAGAAATCTATTTGTTTGTGTTTGAGGATCAAGGGAGAAGCTCTTCTGATTCCATTATGGAAGTCACTGGTGCAGATGTCCTATATATAACCTTCCTGCAATGTCTTCTACTATATTACTGACTGGCACAACAGGGTCCTGTTCCATGATCTGAGTTTCTTTAGTGATATATTAAAACTAACAAAGAATACTAATCAGTCACTGGACTGATGCTTGGGCTAAATTCACTTTTGGATATTGCCACTGTCACTCATCAATTGACAGAATATTGGGAGACCTCTGGCTACCTCAAGAGCATGTTTTTCTCCTTAAAATGTACCAAATCCCTCTCACTCCCAATAGCTTTAAACAGTAGCTCCAGTTCCCCAGGATGAAAGGCTCTATCTGTAGTCTCTTAGCTGGAAGGATGTCTCACAGAGAAAATACAATTTCACAGCATCTGTGAAATAAATCCTACACTGGGGCCCATCAGTTCAAGCATGAAGTGACTCAACTGAGGTTATGCTGGACTAGTTTATTCCAGTGCAGCAAAGAGGTGAATTTAGCCCAGGTCTCCAGAGGACCACTCTGTATTGTCACTGATGCTTCCCTTACTGTGGCACGTTGGATTTCCTACTGTTGCTTAGACAGGACCAGCTCAGATGCATGCACAGCCTGGCCCAACCTGCTGAACACACTGTAAAAATGCTGATCAGACAGAAATCAGATACATGCTCTATAGATCAAGAGAAATGAATGGCAATGGAGACCTCTGTCCAAAGGCATTTGTAACTGTCTCTCTTCCAGGCAAAAGATGCTTCCCATAATCAAAGCCTAAACTAAGAAAATGAGACTCTTTTCCTTAGTCTCAGAATACCATTCCTCAGGTCAATCTGTATGAAACCCCACACTAGAGGCAGCTGGGAAACTGGGGATTATATTTAGGAATGAACGATGTTCTCGCATAGTACCACTGGGGCCAGTGGCCCCTCGCTCTGCCTTGTGTACGAAGCATAAGGAGTCATTCTCAATATATGTATATTCTCAAAATATGCACACAAGTTACCCAAACATACAGTCAATTTTCTACTCAGAACTGGAGCAACACATGTGGGGGAAAACTGAAGCTGGCAAACAGGCAAACACGAGCAGTAACCCATTTGCTTAATGCTCTGCAAGTCAAAGTCTTGCTCACACAGGACTGCTCTCGAATCCACTGTACACCCCAAGTGCTGCTGAATGCAGAGGGAGACCCGTATTGTTGGTTGCTGGTTGATTGGAAACATAAAGACCCCTGAGAGCCTTGGAGCTGCATGTCTGTCCCATGGTCACTTCGTCATCTTCTGTCTTTCCTTCCACCCATGAGAGGTACTCCTGGATCTCTTGGTCTAGCTCTGAGAAGTCCTCTTCACCATCAGAGCAACTGTCGGCATTATAATCGATTTCTTCCACACAAGGAGGTTCATCATCAATCTCTTGGCTGCTGTTGCTGCAGCTTCTGCAGAAAAATCACAAGAGAGACTGGACGTCATCAAAGGAGGGTTTGTTCTCTAGGGGTAAGAGCAAGTAACAGGGAAATGCGTTTCCTGGGTTCAATCCTGGCTCTGCTAATAAGATATGAGATGGCATCAAACAAGATTTTGTATGTCTTTGTGTCTGTTTCATCACCTGTAAAATGAAGAGTGATCCTTACCTAACTCACAAGAGAAACGCATTATTCTTGTTATCACTATTACTGTTATTGCTTATACAGAAACAGAGTGCTTGATACACAGACAACACCGTTCTTGCCTTGAGGCACTTACAAGGTTATAGAAGCTGAAATATAGTAGAAGAGGAGGTATTCATTTTGCAGAGGGTTGCTGGTTTAATCATCATCCACCTCACTGTAGTTCCACATTTAGTGTAAGACCTAATTAATCCAGGTGGTTGAAGTGCTTTGGCATCTTTTCCTCCTGTTCTGTGCAAGCTCAGAGCACTGCTAACAAGAGGCAGCACAAATAAAAACTGGAGGCTTTGGGATCTTCAAGCACACTGGCTCCAAGGAAGGCAGGAATATCAGGAGTGTTGTGTTTTAGAAGGAGCATGGAAAGGCTTTGACAGCACGACTTCCTGAGCAAGAGCCAAATTCAGAGGCAAATCTGAATGGCTGAGGAGCGACTCTAAATGGATGTGCCTGTCACGTTGTCTGGCTCTCAGAGGGCAGGTTACACCACCATAGCATCCTGCCATTTGCTTACAGGAATGGTCATAGGCTTTCTTTACATGTCTGCTTCCAATACATACTGTATCACATCAGCAATGCAATGTTTAAGGCAGAAATGTAACCTCTAGACTAGATGGCTCTGGGGGACAGGGTCTTTCTCCTGCCTGGCTGCCTTGTTCCCATTTGGCCTTAGCCCAGGAGGGCAGCTGCATAATTTTTCTGAGCCCAGAAAGAAGCCTGTTGTTTCAGTGCTGCCTGGGTCAGAGTCTGGATGAAGCAGGGGACAGATAATGCGTTTTTACCTCCAGGTCAATGTTTTCAATCAGAATCAAAGCAGGGGAATGTATTGCTTTGGGGGACTGGGAAAGGAATAATAATCTTCCACCTCTGGGCCAGCTTGCAATTTGTCCCAAGTTGGGAAGAATGAATGGCTTGGCAGATGGAGCATACACAGCTTTAATGTGTGGTCTGCTCATTTACATGTCAGTAACCACAATAATCTTCCAGCTCTCAGCTGTTTCGCAGCAGTGCCAGCATCTGAGGTTTCTGAACATACCAAAGGTGTAAAGTATTGTTTCTGGATGTATTGATCCCTTCTGTCTTCTGCACTCCAAAAAAAATAAGGCAAAAGCTTTTCCTGGCTTTAGGACTCCATATCTTAACTGTATACAGACTACCCTGCGAGCAGAAACAAGCAGCGTCAACCCACTTCTTCTCTGGCTGATCTCTGGCTTAGTTTACTTCAAAGGCTGGGTATAAAGGATTCTCTGAAAGCTTAATAGAGCTGTACAGCTTCAAAATAAATAAAAGAATAATTATGCACTTTTACAGTTTCTGGCTCCACTTCAGCCTGCTCAGAAATCTGGGTCAGGAAGAACTCATCCTGAAATTGAGTATGTGACATGAAACAAAACAAACCAGGACAATCCTCCCAGCACAAACCGCAGCAAGAAGTGGTCTCTGCTCAAGTGGGCTTGATTTCTTCTTAGTTTTTCATATGCAGGCATGGCCTGAATTACAAAGACAACAAGTACCTATGATAATGTTGAAAGCTGACTAAACTCAGGGGAACTAGATTTCTCATTTATAAGCCCTGCTCTTGTAGCTTTGCAGTCAAAAAGAACCAGAGCATAGCTACTTTCAATATTGCACTTGTATGTTTGGGAAGAGCTGCTAATGCCATTGGGATGGAGCATAGCTGCCAGCCAGCTCACTGATACTTTACAGATGGAATGATCCAGTTTGCAGCCTAGGAACTGAAGGTCAAGTATTGCATGAACAGAATCCCAACTTAAAAGAACAAGTTCCTATCATTATTTAAAGCTGGGAAGCTCAGTAACAGAGAACCTTCTGAATTTTTTGACAACTTCCATGATTTTAGGACTGTATTTCTGGCAAAAAGGGGAAAACAACTCCTAGCACGAAAGCACTTTACTATGGAAAGGAAATGTGGAGGACAACAGAGAATGAAGAATAAAAACATACAAAACTGCCATTTCTTTACACTGCAGACTGAAGGGACAGTCTTTAGGACGAAAGTATTTATGCATAAAACTTTTGTAATGGACTTCAAAAGCTCTTCCTTACTGCCTACACACATAGTACACAAACCACCATGACTCTGACAACTCAATGCTTGGAGAGATAGACTGCAGAGAGAGGTTCCCCACAAGTGAGGCTGTGCCGACACCATGTTTAGAGGTCAGGAAAAAATACTTTCTTCCTACCTTGTTCTGCCCTTTGTTGTGACAGTGAGCAAGCAAGTCAATTAGCACTAACCTTAGTAGTGGTTTCTCCAATGTGGACCGATACCCACTGGATCAACACCACCATCACAAATCACATCATGAGCTATCAAGAAGCAAATAGATGGAACCAATTTCCTGCCATTACCAACACAGGCTGTAATCACACTGGTGACTTAAAAGTTGAAAGGCTCTGTATCACACTACCAAACTCTACAAACCAGCTATATCTCTACAATACGGAAATTTCCATCCCATACACTTTCTGCTGCAGGAAGATTTAAAACCCAGGGCAAAGCAATACAAAAGGGCTAGTTTAAACCATCATTTTAGAGGTTCTTCTGAAAGAGGAGTGGTGGCAGCACATGGCATGAGAAGGAGCCAGCTAGTGCTGCTAACACTGCCAAAGTCATCACACGCTGCTTCTCCCCAACAGCTGGTCTTTACCAGCTCCTTTAGGAAAGAATGCAAACGGTGAAACATGGCAATGAGCAGAAATGCCAACATCTGGACTATTGTATGTCACTGCGGAGAGTGCAGCTTGCTTTCTTATCCAACAGAGTGCTGTGGGCTTTTTTACTGGGGGAGGTTCTTGGCATTTTTGTTTGCTTGGTTATTTTTTAATCTGTTTTTTTAAAACTGGAAAAGAACCACCCTAAGTCTCCAAAAACCAGAAAATAAAGAAACCAAAAAGAAAATAACCCGGGGGACACAAAACAGATTTATCAAAGAATAATGATGTTGTCTTACAGAAGGTAAACAATGAGGAAAACCAATGACATTACATTAGAGAACTCCAAGACAAATACAGTCTATGATACCATGAACGTGAACGCAGTATAGAAGAGGGGGAGGGAAGGCTGGTGATATATTTCGAGCCAACAGTCCCCCAGCTATCACAATAAAACATGTATGCATGTTGGTTGCTCTACTAATTCAAAACCTACAGCCTCATAGACCTCATCTATTCCAGCCTGTGGAAGCCACAACAGCAATTTGCAACTTTACGATGTGATAAATAGAATTTCTTTGGTTTGATTTTTAATTTGCATATTTATTGAGATATGACTTGATCTTAATTAGTTCTCCTTTTCCATGTGGGTGTGCTTGTTTGCTTGGTTTCGGAAAGCAAGCAGGGTTTGGTACTCTTTAAAATAATTCTGGAGCTTTTTCTGACTTAACATGAGAGAAGCAGAAGGGAGCCCAGTCCCTCCTTACACATCAGAATAACTGAAGCTTTCTGGTATGACTGGAAAATACTTATTTCAGGTACTCCATGCAAACCCCTTTTTTAAGTCAACCTACTTGTTAGGTCATAGCTGGATAGAAACCCTGCAAGTCAGCTGCCCCACTGAGCTGCACATAAGAGCCTATAGTGGTGGTTAATAGACTATAGCTACATGGTGTACATGAGGATAGCTGGTGATCCATCTCTCCTCCATACATAATTCTTCACTTGTGCATTTGCTTCCAAAGCATGGAATAAAACTAAAGATTTCCTAAGTAAATTCTTGAGGTTCTCCACTCACACTTTGCTCGTGTGGCAGGTCACTCACCTCTGCATTCTACTGACTGGCTCAAAATAGAATGGGTTTTGTTTCTTCAGCTGTAAAGAGCAGGCACTGACAACTGTCCCTCTTAGGGAATCGGTGACTATTGTTCAGGGCTGCTGCTTGACCTTCACTTGACAGGCCTCGCAGTTGCAGTGTGTTAGGGGAGGAAACGGAGCATTTACTTTATTTTCACGTTGCTCCTCTCCCTCTTGTGAAATTTGCTGCAGTTTTGTGAGAGTGAAATGGGGAGTGAGAGGTTAAATCCTTCATGAAAAAAAGAGGAAAAAGCTCAGTCTGGGGACCACTGCTGGTCATGGGCATACCAATGACGCCCTGTGAAGAAAGCAAACATCTCTGCAGTGAAAAATAACATCCCAGTAGCTGCATAATCACCCTGTCTGTAACCCTGATTTTCTCCTTTTCTTAAATCTTCTCTCCATCATGATATGTCCCAATCCTTTGGAAACTGCCCAAAGCAGGGGATGTGGCTATGTATGATGAGCCAAACATGTCTGATACAGTCCACAGAGTAAAGAAGGCAGGAAATAGCTTTCTTGAAAATTTTCAAGATATCAGACATTTCCCTCTGAGAAAACAGAAAGAAGATTTATGTCCGACCTAAACCAGCCAAGTTCTCAGCAATTACAGCTTTCACCTAAAAGAAGGGTGCACTTTTTCTCCACTCAAGCAGAATCTGGAGACTCCAGCAAGTTCCCTGACCACAGCTATCACCTGAGCAGAAGGGGTATCATAGAATCACAGAATGGTTAGGGTTTGAAATGACCTTAAGATCATCCTGTTCCAATCCCCTGCCATGGGCAAGGATGCCTTACACTAAACCGTGTTGCCCAAGGCTCTGTCCAGCCTGGCCTTGAACATTGCCAGGGATGGAGCACTCACCACTTCTCTGGGCAACCTGTGCCAGTGCCTCACCACCCTCACACTAAAGAACTTCTTCCTTATATCCAACCTGAACTTCCCCTGTTTAAGTTTTAACCCATTACCCCTTGTCCTATCACTACAGT
>JANHGB010049157.1:10175-21327 GCA_026283785.1 Coracopsis vasa
ACACCCCCAAGTCCTTCTCCACAGGGCTGCTCTGAATCTCTTCTCTGCCCAACCAAAGGCCACTGTGCTTGCCCCTTGCTTTTGAGGCCTGGCATGGCTGGTGGGGACCCCCATGGGGCTCTCATTCTTTTGCAGGGATGTGAAAGGCATCCTTTGTGGCACCGACACACACAGATGTGGGGCTGACATAAGACCCCTGGGTTGATTTTCCTTCTTTTTTCCCCTTCTTTTTCTTTGCATAGAACTACGGAGCCACCTTCACCTTCATGGCTGTTGGGCCTGTGGCGCTAGGTGCATCGGGAGCAGGTGTGATGCCAGGAGCATCCTGGATTCACAGGGAAAGGGAGCACCTGGAAAACTGGCTCCTGGGTAGGGAGCCCTGCCCTCCTGGGGTTTGCTTTCATTTCCCATTGTTTTACCGCATGCCCCGAGAGTGAAAACCAAGGCAGCCCGAGAGAAGGATTAAAATAGTATGACGTTTAATGCAGGCACGGGAGTTTCCAGGCCAGAGGCCAGCCCTGCGCTCCCTGGGCTGTGCTGCTGGATGCACCCTGGGAAATCCCGGCGGCGGCGGGCGCAGCTGCGTTTGTGCTAAGCCTGAGCACATCCCCAGTGCCTGCCTGCCCTGTGCCCCTTGCAAACCAGTGTGGTTTTGTTTTGGGATGCAGCCATCCCGCAGCAGCACTTTTGGGGCCACAGCAGCCCCAGTGTGGGGCTCTGGGAGCTTCTCCCCTCAGCCTGGGGCCTGCTCCCACTGCTGTGTCCCAGGCCTGTGCAGGGATTTTTAATTTCCAACCCAAACCATTCTTTGTGTCCCGATCGCTGCTCGGGCCAGGCTGGGTATTGGTCAGCGGGTGGTGAGCGGCTGTATTCTCTCCCCTTGTTTTTTCTCTTATCATTATTATTATTGGTGGTGGCAGCAGTAGTGGTTTGTGTTATACCTTAGTTACTGGACTGTTCTTATCTCAGCCCGTGGGAGTTACATTCTTTTGATTCTCCCCCCCATTCCTCCGGGAGCAGGGGGGAAGAGGGGAGAGAGAGCGAGCGGCTGTGTGGTTCGTGTTGCCGGTTGGGTTTAAACCAGGACAACATCCTTCTTAACTAAGCTAATAGCTGTATTTCATCCAATTTCTGTCAAACGAGAGATTGCAAAATGAAGCCCTGCTGTCTCTAACTATAAAGAGATTTCAGATGAAAGCCCTCATCTTTGCTATGACAAGGGTTTCAGATGAGATTCTGTTGTCTTCTGTGGTGAAGGTGGGTCAAGAGCAGCTTTGTTAATAGGGAGCTTCTGGTACTGAATGCAGACAGAGTCTGGAAAAGGGGCATGCACATGTAAGTGGGTTAAAAAGAAAATACAGAGTAGTATAGGCTGCTCAGAACCTGGTAAGCAGACATTTTAGTCTTAGTATATGGGTTTCTGTAGTTTATGTATCACAGCACATAGTGAAAGCCCCCCAGGTAGTCTGGAAAATCATGAGTTGCATAAATCTTGAGAAAGTGTGAGCAAGTTATCAGAAATTAGATATTCTTAAGAAACTTTTTTTTCAATAAAGAGCTAGTCTGCATTGCAGTCAGTATGGACTGATTGAAAAGGCCATGATTTAGAGCTAAAATAAAAAAATCTCAATTTTATCTAAACCAAAGATGATGTAAAAAATAAGGTGTTTTCTTCTTTGTCTTTTTCTTTAAATTTTATTTTGGTTGGAAAAGATATAAAATAAGCTAGAAGGCCTGCTTGTCAATTTGAATAGAAAGCAGGGGAAAAATATCTAATTGAGGAAAAAATATAAGAGAGAGGAGTAGTTCAAAGAAACCATCTTATACAAAGTGCTAAATCCTTCTTTAATACTTCATGGGATTGAATTTTGAGTGGCTGTTGCCTAATGTTAGTTAGCTAGAAAATGCTACAAAATTAAAGTTAACAACAATACTTCTGTGGGTGATGTTTCTCTTACTTGCTTTTGCTTAGTCCAGCCCTAAAACCCTTCAGATTAAGTTCATCATACCAGCAATGGTTGTTTAAATACAAATTGCTGTTTTGTAATTACTTTTTGCTCTTTAGGGTAAAAAATGGTCATGTTTATCTAATGTGAGTTCATTTCCTAATTTGCCTTTTCATTCTTTTCACTTCTAGCACTTTTACTTGCTTTTGAAATTTCTGTTGTTAATTATTCTGAAACATAACTACCTGTACCAGTTTAAAACAAAAACGTTTCTAATGCCTTGAATCGTGTATTCTGTTATTGGCTGTGTTATAAAATCATGAGGATTAAAAAAAAAAAAAGAGAAAAACCAGTTTATATAAACAGCTTGATATTTTTAGAGTAAAGGGTCAAGCAGATCAGCTTTTAATTAGAAACAGATTAAACTTTGATCACTCCTGCAGAGCTCTCCAGCATTGACTGAAGGTAATCCTTACAAGCTGTGGAGTGAGTGCAGTTTGCCAGTGACTTTATATCTAAAATTGAAGGTCAGAGAGTCAGCAAACTAAAGCTGGGAAGACTTAGATCCTACTGGGGCATGAACACAAATAATGTGCTGCTGGGGAACAGAAAAGAGCAGTCCAAACTACAAATCAAATACTAAATTGCTCCTAAGCTCTCAAGATCAGATCATTGATTTATGGTAATGTATGACTATGTCTAACTGACATAAAACTGGGTAGTATTGTAGCTCATATCTGAGGAATGGAAATAATAATCTTTATTTCTGTAGGTTTTGATCACATAAGATAATGATAGCTTCAAAATAGAATGAAAAGGATTAGGAGATTTGAGTAACTGTGTATATATCTGTATCTGTCTTAATCTTTGAAATGTTTATGGTGTTTCTACAATGATTAACTGCTTTAAATTGTTCCATCCATTTTGTTGGATGTAGCAAAGCTAAATCGCTACTCTAACATTGTTAGCAGTGAAAATAAAATAACAAAACTTCTGAAGCAAGCTGGGTATGAAAGCACAGTCCTTTGTGCTTTTAATTCATTATGCTTTGTCTGTTTCTCAAAGGTCTTTCTAAATGTTTAAATGGTCTCTGTGTTTATGAGAGCGTACATTACTTAATAGTGCGTACTGTGAAATCTCACTCAAGTTTTCTTCAAAGCAGTGTCGCCCAGTGCACGAGTCTGCTGACCTAAATTCTGTACCCAGTTCTGGGGCAACCATTTTTCTTATTTCAGTTAAACTTTTCTTGGATACCTTGCCCTGTAGGAGTACCACAGGTACATGGATTTTAGTGGAGTTATGTTCTTACATGCTGGCAGATGATATACTGGCCTATTTGGCTCTAACTGAAGGGCATAGTGATTAGATAGCACAAACGGGCACAGACAATGGTGACTGCTGTAACCCTCTGAACATCTTCCACAAGAGAGGCAGTCAGAATCACATAGTCAGGAAAGCACTAGCCTTGGTGCTTTTCACTCAGACTAAAATGCACTTAAGTACTTGAGATTGAAAGAAATTACTTTTGGAAGCAGCCTGGGTTGATTAATTAATTGAAGGTGTGTGTCAATGTGTATGCAGTCCTGTCAAGGTGCTGTCAGACTTGGGTAAGGCTACCTGGCAAATTGTGTGTGAAGTGCTAGAAAAACACACCTGTTTACATCCTAAGGCGACCTGTTTGGTTCTCAACTTTTTTCAGTCTAGTATTAATCTTTCGTGTTTAACGTTTGTATGTTAAATTGAAGTGAATTTAAGCTGGGTTTGGTTTCTTTTTGGGGATGGGAGGAGGTGGTATTGGTATCCTACTCTCAAGTTATCAGCCTTAGCATACATGAGTTAAGACTATAGATAGTAGTTGTTCCTGATACTGAGCTTTCCTGGGGAAAATCTGACTTCACAGAAGCCAGGTGCTCTGCTTGGTAAGAACGTGATTTTCAGGGATTTTTTAAACCTAATTTTACAGGAAAAGAGGAGAAAGTCTGAGCAGAGTACATGCACTGAGTTCAAATTTAGTTTTTCAGCAAACTGCATAGAAAGACTTTGAAGGATACACAGGCAGATGAGCCGGACTTTTTCACTCTTCTTCAACTTCACGTTGACAGCAGTCCCTGGTCTCTTGTTCAAACCGATGTGCTGTGACTGGCGTTTCACTGACTTGCTCTACTTCACGTTTATATTTGTGACAAGTTTTTCCTGGCCCTAATGCCTTCTCCTTCTCCCACCGCAGCACCACCCGATAAAGCGAAGTGTGGGGAGCGGTGCCTGTCACTAGAGGGAGCTGCACATCCAGATTTTATGATTCCTATTTTCCCTCCCAGGTAACTGATAGGTAGCGCACCGGGGTGCGGTGTACCCAAGGCGTTTTGCTGCCGTTGTGGTTCTGAACTTGCCGATTAGTTGATGGATGAGTCTGATGACCCTGATAAGAGAAAAATAAGAGACTTGGAAGTGGATAGGAGATGTCTCTGCCTAGGTAGAGTTTGACTGGAGATACAGTGTGTGATTTTTATGAGCTGTTTTCTTTGAGGTTTGCTTAAGTGTTTGTCTGCCTGTGACATCTTCTGGCTTTTTAAGATATACACGGTTCAATTTTTTAAATCCATTTTCCTTTAAGTCATTGAAGTATAATGTATGTAAATGTTGTTACTTAACTCCTATGATCACCTATTGGCATTTTACAGCAAAAGATGTAGCTATCTGAAAACCAAGAGACTGAGCTACGGTGCTGTGGAACAAATTAGATATGCAGCTTGAAAAACACCTGAACCCCAGTATTAGTATGTTCCTTTTCTGTCACCATTTAAGGCAAGTATTTGCTCTTTCAAGCAGACATTAGCAGCAGTATGAATATGGCCTGCGCAGCACCATGTTACAAGATGCCCAAGCCAGCCTGAATGAGCTTATATGGCGTGACAGCAGTGGTGCTGCTGTTCGAGCAATCATCTGGGAAACTTAATGTAGCTGATGATGTCTGGGGTGAACTTGGCCTCTGGTAAAATTTGACACTTGGCTGCAGTGAGTTACATGTTTGGGAAACAACTGATTGACGTACTGCAAGGATAGAAGTGTTGGCACTCAGGTTGCCACAGCTGCAGCCTTTGTTTCATTTCTAGGTTAACTCTGCAGATCTTAGGGAGGTGCCTGATTTGGGAATGGTAAGGCTTTGGCACCCAGTTGTCTCAGAGCTTTTGTCACGATTTGAGAAATAGGAGTATGTAGTTATCGCAGGGCTTGCTGTGTATCTCCTTAAGCTACCACACTGCATCACTAGCTGAGAGACTTGGTGATTTTGTGCTGACTGATGCAGTGGGATTTCCAAAGCTCTGTAGCCAGCCAAAACTTGGTTCCCTGCTTTGCACTCTAGAGTACACCATGACTGTTGGGTGTTAGAAAATACTGGATTGTTCTGGAGCTTTTTTTTTTGGTACATTCTTTTCTAAAGATTCAAGTTGGCTGTAGAGCTATGCCTGGGGAAATACTGCTTCCAGTACAGTCAGAATAGATACATTTCTCTTTGGTATATAAATGAAATGGACATTTATCCAGAGAACTTCATACAGGATTGTTCCACTGGTGAGGCACAGCCATGTTGACGTGTATCATCCCACTTCCTCTTGGGTTGTGCCCAGAGCCCACACTACGCTCATAAGCACCTTGTGTTCCTACTTAGCAGTTACTTCTGTCTGGTCCCTCTATACTTCACAGTTAATTAGTTCTAATGGAAAATAAACAGAGATCCTTTTCAACAGGGCACAGATTCTTTCCCCTACCTAGCAGGGCCTAGCAGTTCTTGTCTGTTGTGTGCATGTATGTATGCTGTGAGAGTCTGGCCTCTTCCTTTCTGCAATAAGGAACAATAAATGCTAGAAGAGTTTGCATACTTTCTCCCTTTTGACCCCAAGTCTGAAGCTGCTGTTTACAGTTCCTGTATCCTGTTTCCATTAGGTCTGTGACAGGTAAAGCAGCCAGGTGATGACCTTGAATCAGAACAGACATCACAAGCACAGGTATTTGTTTCCAGCACTAGTTAACACTCACTGTTTGCCCTAAGATAGCAAGTTAGCTTTTCTTGTGGTAGTTTTTCATTTAGAAGCTGGCCTGCAAACCTGATCTGATGCAAGAAAGTAAGCTAAACTATGGAGAGGTTGCAGATAAAGTGAAAGCAATTTTGGTGCCAAGAATACCTTTGGCAGGATCCACATACCAAATCCTCCTGCATTCTCACGGCTTGGAGCAGGAAAAGATTCAGGTGCTTGGTTAAGACTCACCTTTGAAGAACTGCTTCAGAAAGCAACTGACTTGTTTTACACTTGCAATGTGAATTCTCAGGAGAGATTATCATCTATAAAGGATCTAATGGTTTAGGCTCTGACCACCTGGGCAAAGTTTAATTGAGAAGGTGAAAAAACAGGAGTCACTCATGCTGTGCAGGGTTTTGGTACTTGGTTTTTGAGTGTCCTGTGGTAGGAACTTGGATTTGCTGAGGTTCAAGGTCTGTCTTCTTGGATACTTTTTTTTCCTCGGGAGTGTGTGCATGAAGTACCTAATTAAAGTTTCCCTTGGGCTTGGATTTGGGTTGGAGGGATTTGTGCAAACTACCTCCACAGCTTTGGGTGGTATTCACATTTCACAACAGAGAAATAAACTGAGGGTAAGGAATTGAAGCAAATCTCTGATTTGTTCAGCTGAAACTGTTGTCAGAAAGTCTTTGTTTAGGATTAGGGGTTTTGACAATTATTGATCTTTCTGATGTAAATTTTGCCTCAGCCGCTTAGTGGTCTTGTCAATGAAATTTTATCAGTGATTTTCTCATTACCCTCAGCATAATACCAGTTTTGTCTACTGAAGACTTTCTCTCAAATGGAAGCTATCAAGTCTTAGTCCTTGGATCTTGTTCAACCCCAATTGATTTGAGTTGATTTCCCGTGAATTAAGCCCTTTTTTTGCTAAGAAAAATAAATCTGGGGAAAGTGATTTTCCTCAGTACCCTGTGTAATGTTATAATTGTCATTCATCTGTAAAAATAATAATAAAAGAACATCACAGTTGCTAGCACATCATGACTGAAACAGTGTTATCCAATGCTTAACACCATGAGCTACTACAGTGTAGGTCAAGTCACTATTTTTGTTCCAATAGCATGCCTGCTTCTGCTCTTTGGCTTCATTTCTCTTGCTCAAAAATAGCGAATACTTCTGGTCATTAGGGTATTCACAGAGATGCAGAAGGAATGGGTTCAAATCCTACTGTATTTGACATAGATAAGTGACAGATCTATTTTTGCATTTGCCCTGACGGGTATTTTTGGATGTCTTTGCTTTGGATTGGAGCCTCCTAAGAAACTGTGTCATAACCATGGTCAAAATTACAACATCCTTAGGAAAAAGTTTCCCTATCAAAAAAATACTGTCTCGCCTGGAGGAGAAATAGAAAGTTGACCAAATCTTGTGAGCACGATAAGCTCAGGCACCAACTTTCTCCCATGTATTTCAGGTACTTTGATAGTCTCTGGTTACTGTATTAGGACCTCCAATTAAGAATAAAATTAAACAGCCCCTCTCATTCTACTCTGCTGGCTGGACAAACAACAAAATTTGGAAGTATTTACTGGTGTCTGTCGGGAATTCAGGGTAGTGAGAGATGCTTCAAGAATCACCTTCATTTCTATGTACTTTGAGTAATAGGCATTTTCATGATAGTTTATGGCAGAATGTTCCCTTACTGACCTCTTTTGGCACAACACACTGCAATTCCTGAATTATTTTATTCTCTCTTTAATACTATTAGTCCAACTAGCATGTTCTCTGCTGCCAGTGGAAGTGACTGGTGATAACCCTAAAATAGTGTAGCCTGACTGTGCCTGCTGTCTGTTTTACCATCTATTCTTTTTGTGGGCCTCTGAAAATTGGGGCACGTAAGCGTCACAAACCCTGGCTGTCAGTTGGCATGGGAGCAACCCAGTTGCTCATCACAACTACAATGAATGAAATGAGCTGTGCCTTAAAAAATGTCATCTGATCTGCGAGTATTAATTCTGCAGCTGTACTCTTGAAAATCAGGTACAGTTCCTCTGCATATGAGACAGATGAATACTTTTGTTCCGCTGTGTAAATGCTTTAATTTCTTCTAACTTAATCAAAAGTAGCCATAGCAAGTTTTAGCAGTCTCCAGGGATAAAAAAAACGCAGTCAATATTTTTTGTCATTAGGCTTGTCACTTTTGGTATTATTACCTATGAGGTTGGGCTTGGTTTCACTAAACTTCATTAATTTCTTTTACAGAATATACTGGGACACCTCAGTGAAAGGTGCTTTCATGTACTGTTTTTTTTCTAAAGACAACTGCTTATTGCTTAATTTTTTGGATTGTGAGGTGTGTGGTTTTTTTCTTTTGCCTTTTTAAATTACAATGTTTACAAGAACAGCAGAGCTGGGAGGCTTTGGAGCATCACCAAATTGCATCATCAGAAAGCCTCTGGATCAATATCCTAATTAGCACCTCTCAAGAGGAGGCAACTGCCCAAAACTGACTCTTCTTGATGCTGTGCAAATAGAGGAAAAGGGTTGCAGGTTGATGATATGGCAATTTTGCATCAGTAGACCAATGATAGTAAAGAGAAAGAATCAATTCAGCAATTGACTTCGGAAGAAAAAGACGTCAGTATCTTTTCTAACACATCTGCTGCATCTCTAAATTTTTGAGATACTTGGGTTTTGGCTTTTCAGGGTAAGACTGCCTAGTAGGAAGGATCTGAGTCAGATTAGACTCTGTTGTTCTACCCATATGTGCTCTGTCTTTTCCAGTGTGATAGGCTTTGGTCCAAGCTGACCCCTAGGTAGAGGGTGACAAAAACTAAGGAGGAGAAAGTGTAGGAATATCTCAGCAGGAGGCTTCGTACTGAGGAAGGACTTGCTTTGGCTGCTTTAGTTCTGTGGTCCTTCTATGCAAGGGAGGGATCAAAAATCTGTCACTCTGGTTGTTGTATCTGAAGCACTGGTAAGGATAATTCCACCCTTCCTCCCCACCTCCTCCAGTTTATATAAGCATTCATTCCTGATGGCACATAACAGCAAGCAGAAAGCTGTGAAAATGAGCTTCTTTCATAAAATGAAACTTGTAA
Organism: Coracopsis vasa; assembly: GCA_026283785.1. Lineage (NCBI taxonomy): Eukaryota > Metazoa > Chordata > Aves > Psittaciformes > Psittacidae > Coracopsis > Coracopsis vasa. The sequence continues at coordinate 19,242 of JANHGB010049157.1, forward strand.
ATTCATCTCCTCCAGAAATCCAAAGTGTGATAGTGCAGTGTTGGTCACTTTGTTGTCCTGTGAAAAGAAGTCTTTGTTCTTCATAGCGGTCTGGAAGCCAAAGGTTAAAGGCTGAATTCTTCCTATGCCTTTTCTCAGGCTGAATCTCACCCAAGAGATCAACCAGATCCAGGCTCTTTGTCAGAAGCCCTTGCAAAAAAAGGATGAGCTCAACTCTGGAATATGTGAGAGAAGCCAGGAGATAAATGATTGATAAGAGAAAAATGTTTTTTAACATCTCTTTCATGCTGGCATATAAACAAAGCATCTATTTGTTCATTTAGGTTTCTTTTTTTAATGTAAAACCAAGTAACGGAGGGAAAACTGTTCAGTCTCCCTGAACGTGATATTCCACTTCCTTGCAAGTATGTCCGTAGTACAATCTCTCTCCTCCAGCGCTACTCTAGACCCCCACAGAAAAGCCCTGGGTCTTTGAAGTTTTCTGTGCACCACTGTGTTTATTAGGATAAGTTCTCTTCTTTTGTTGGCTTGGTTTGTTTCCCAGCTGAAATGGCACCTCTGCCACTTAAATACATTAGAAATGGTTGCTTCTCTCTTCACTGAGTGGAAAAAATAATGCTGAGGGTTGGTCATCATCACTTCATTCCAGCCTTTCTGCTATTTTTGGACTTGTCACACTCAGTCTTCCTGGAACAGATTGCATGTGTGTACAGGTAAATGATGCGCAGGTAATTAAAAGCCTAAGATTTAAATTTAAAACTAAGCTAATGTTTGAATTCATGTAAGCTGTCTGTGCTGTGCATGTCTTCAAGGCCAATCTTAATTTCAGGTAATAGCAAGTTATATTTGAGGATGAATCTTAGTATTTATTAGTAACTTCTTTTTACAGTAGCTAAATCTATTTACTTGTATTCTTGTGGAATCTCAGGCTTGGGCTGAAATAATAAATATATCCCATCCTCTGAAAACACTTTAATGTGTTATTTCTGGAAGTGGTCCTTGGGGTAACCCTGTAATGAAGGCACTCTAATTTTCTGCCCATATGGCTTTCTGGTGAACAAACTGTTATGAAATCAAAATAGAAGCTCTTCTAGAATGATTGAAATGCATTTAGGGAAAGGCTTTTACCATCCTGGAAACAGAACACTTGCCAACTGCATCCACTAACAGCTGCTCCTGAACTTTTTGTACAGCATTTTCTGAAAATGGTGTATTAGATTATGTAGGACTGCCCGTTCTTATCCAAGTTCCAATTTTCAGAGTAAATGGTTATGGTGAGATTTGGAGTACCAAATTAGTGAGTACTATAATACTCCATTAGCTAGTAATTCAGCCCCTTTGTAGTAAACCTAGAGCTGGAATTCAATGAAGAATTCTAATTTAAAGGGCAGTTTGAAATGGATAATGTTTTTATATCATAACAATTTCCTTGTGAAGTTTTATCTTACAGGCAGCATAACAGCACTGAAGCAGCTGCCCACATCTGAAAGAAACTGTGACACAGTATTTATTGGTGGGGTTAGCCCCTTTTTAAAAAACAGTGCATGTGTGCATATAAAACCTCCATGCTTTTATATATAAGTATATATTTATACATCTCAGCTGTCATAGCACTCCCAGAGGTCTAATTATGAATTTTTAGCTGAATTGCATCTGTCTGGAAGTTCATTATTCAGCAAGTCCATATGCTGCTGTCATCCACACCTGAACCAAATGCAGATGTGCTGGAGTTACATGACTTTCTGAAAACTGGATCTCTAACAAGGGTCATGGTTTCACTTTCTCTTAATGAGCCCTATTATTACATAGTGAGAGATTACAAGGCACTGTTGGACCAGAAGGCATGCAGTGCATTTTCTGGAGTATTCAAATAGCAGAGAGTCATTCAGGGAAACGGTGTGCCAAGGACTTCTTGTTAGCATTTAAAACTAATAGTTAGGATGATCACAAAACAAAGTGAGAGGCACCATTTGTGCTGCTCTTTGAACTTTAACCTTACTGGTTCATAGGCCCGGGAGTGGACCCGGGAGAAGTTGCATTCCAACGGACTTTTAGTGGGGAAACAAAACAGCCACAGTAAAGTTGC
>JANHGB010049158.1:0-88419 GCA_026283785.1 Coracopsis vasa
CCGCCGGTGGCGCGGCTGCTCTAACCCTTGCAACCAGGTGCTTGAAGTCAGCGCAGGAGCCAACCGGTTTGAAGTGCTGCACCGTGCTCCGGACTGTAAGAAAAAGTTTAGTGGTTAGGTTTTAAGTTGTCTCAATAACGGTGGGAATTCTGTATTAGGACTGCCAGTTTTTTTTTTTCCCCTTATCTGTTTTACTCGATCTTAATGGGCACACAAAATCTAACAGTGTTAACTTTTACTTTTTGTTTGTTTGTTTTTTTTCCCCGTTTTTTTTTTTCTTTTTTCCCTAATCCCTGAGAATTTTTAGCCTGAAGGTCAGTGCAAGTGAGCTGGAATATTCTTGGGTTTTTTTCATGAGTTTTAAAAAGTACTTTTAAGGACATTACATTTTACAGATTATTGGTTGAGCACTCTCATCTCTTCCTTATATTTATGTTTAATTAAAGAAACGTAAGTTCAAAGTTCCTCATAGGAAAATCTGAAGGTATTGTAGTAAAGTTGTTTTGATTTGAGTAATAACTGTGCTTTTCTAGTCAGTAACACCTATCAGAAGCCAAAAAGTTAATCTGTGGTTAGTTCTGCACATCACATTGTGTGGTCAATTAGAGCTGTTTCTTTGCTTTGAGTTGCGATTCCCACACATTCTGTGTCAGTTCATGTACAACCATAGTAAAAGAATGCTTGCATTTAAACCAATGAAACCAATACCTGCGTGGAGACCTCATAGCAGCCTTCCAGCATCTGAAGGGGGCCTATAAGGGTGCTGGGGAAGGACTCTTCATTAGGGACTGTAGCGATAGGACAAGGGGTAACGGGTTAAAACTTAAACAGGGGAAATTTAGATTGGGATATAAGGAGGAAGTTCTTTACTGTGAGTGTGGTGAGGCACTGGAATGGGTTGCCCAAGGAAGCTGTGAAGGCTCCATCCCTGGCGGTGTTCAAGGCCAGGCTGGACAGAGCCTTGGGTGACATGGTTTAGTGTGAGACATTCCTGCCCATGGCAGGGGGGTTGGAACTAGATGATCTTAAGGTCATTTCCAACCCTAACTATTCTATGATTCCATGCACAGTTTTGGAAATCTGCATATTGTTGCATCTTGGCATTAATTTATTTAAGTTGGCTAATTATTATACCGAATAGTATTTACTGCTTACATATGCCTTTTTACTTGCCTAAATCATAATTTTAAAAAAAGAAGTAAATATCCGGAGTTCTCATTTTACACAGGTAGAAATTATACATATGCCTTGTACAAGGTCAAACAACAAACTACTGTTCGAATTAAGTCTCAAAACTTAATGGTGTCAGGTCCTGGATTCTATATTGTAGTTCCTCATGAGGGGAAATAATATGAAATGATCCAGGTAAGTGCATCAGTGAAATTTGTTCAAGTTGCTGAAACCAGGTGTGAATTTTTTCTTTTTGCAGGAAATGCAGTTTACCCCTTTTTCCATCCTTACCTTGACCCTTCTTTCCTCATCTGCTTCTTTTTCTTACGGTTTTATCAATCCTTTTTTGGATCCCTTATGTAAAATTTCTCCATTAGTTCTTTTGTGTTCTTCCTGAATAACTTTGTAAGTAAGCCTGATCAGGTAGTCTTACACTAAGAAACTTCTGTGAGTGCTGTGCATGTCTTTAGTAGGATCTTCTGCGCAAAAAGAATTTAAGAATTTGTTTTCCTTATAAACTTGTACTTTTTCCTTTCCTGTTAAAATACAGGCTTTGAACCTATATTGAATACTCTCAAATATTTGGAAATTTGTAGATAAGTAACTCAAGAGGCCTAAGTTTGGACTTATCAATTATTATCAATGCCGATAATTTGAGCTTTTGCAGTTTACCTGTTTCTTGCACCTTGATCTAATTTGTGATCTAATTTGTGTAGGTTGGTTTGTGTGGGGGTTTTTTTCCAATTTTTTTTTCTTTTTTTTTTTTTTTTTCCCCTTTCTTATTTTTTGTGAACAGCAATAATGATAATAGATGCCCCTGGAATGCTAGATCCCAGCTAAAGAATTATGTTTTGTTTTGAATTTAGGAATAAAGTTTAGGCCTTGATTTAATTTTGGGTGATACACTGGTGGTCTTCAGAGTATTGTTATTAATAGGAGAACTTTGGTGAGCTTAGTAAGAACAAAGAACTTTGAAATTCTGTTTTTAAGCACACTCTTTCATTAATATGTGATATGAAGTTGGGCAGTAATTTTTGTTTTCTCCTCTTTTTTTATAAATTGATTACTTTGCTTTTGTGTGCAAAGAATTATCTAGGCTACATTCAGTTAGTATGATGGCCATCCTTTAGGGATGGTATTTGGCTATCATACTAACTGAATCTGAAATGAACAGTGGTTGGGGTAATCCATTCTTATCCTTCATTTACCTAGCATGACTAATCACTATACCACTTAAACTGAATTCCTTTTCAGTCAGAGTATCACTATTGAAGTCATTTCAAGGCATTGTCCTTTACAATCTTGTTATTGCTTGATTGAGCTTATTTCCTGATAACTGATCTGAATCTTTTTTCCCTAGTGTTGAGTGGTACTTGCTGTACTTTCAGAATTTTACCAGGGAGCATTGTATTTACCCTTACTTGAAAATAAGATTACAAATATGGTTACTTAAGTAAGATTACCAGCATTTGTGAAGACAAGAAGGCCATGTTAGCAAAGAGGACAGGACCCATTAAGTGGCTAGAACCTCAACAGACTTTGGTGAATTGAAATTGTTGATAAGATGACATTGGTCTACTCCATACCTGTTTTAGTTGCTAAAAAGGATTTAGATGTGAAGAGATTTCTTATGCTTCCTTGAGTAAAAAAGATACCTCTTGGTAAATATTGAATGAGAAGTAACAACATTATGTAAAGCTACATCAACAGATTTTTTTTTTAACTGGTTCTTGAAGTGCAAATGGTTGAATTGTTATTCTGATATGTTTTGGGTGGAGCTGTAATTACTGATGTGCTGATGGGTCTTGGAATTTGGATACCATACTCAGTATTTTCCAATGCCAAGTTTTGGTTCTTAAAAAGTGTGAAGTGAGGGATGACTTGGTATAAAAACTTACTGTTAGCAATAACATGAATCTAGAACTAAAACTTCCGTGGAATCATGATCTTTGGTACTTGAAAGTATTGTGCATTCAAAAGTCATCCTACAAACCATTTCAGTGAGTTTGATTTTTGTCCTGGTTTAAGCCCAGCCAGTAGCTCAAAACCCAGCCAGTAACTCAGAACCACACAGCCGCTTGCTCACTCCCTGCCCCCCTTCCTAGAATGTGAAGGCAACTTGCAGCACTGCGCCAGCTACTAAGGAGGAGAAAAATGACTGCTACTGCTGAACCCAGGACTATTTTACTTTATGATCTGATGTATTGGTCACAGTAACTTTCTGTTGGTGTATTTGTATACCTTGCAGACTATGAGGGCCCTTTTGCAAACATTATCACATAGCTATGGTAATTGAAACTAACCCTGAAAAATATTGGTTGGAAACTTGCATCTAGACAACATTACAGAGTGAGTAAAGGAAACCACTCTTATTTGCCTGTTGGCATTGTTTGCAGCTGCTTAAATATTTGTTGGTCATGAGCAATTCTGTAGAGTCTTCTAGACAACTTTTCTGCTTCAGCCATGTTAGGTCTGAAGATGGTAAACATTTTTAGATTCAGAAAGCAATTTCTGAAGGTATTCAGAAATACTCAGATTTATTTGTAAGTGATTTTCTTAGGTATGGATACAAGTTCTACAAGAATTGTGTAGCCACAATTTCTAAATAATGATAGGTGATTATTTTAGTATTTATTAGTTGCTAATAGTGTATGCTAATGTTTAGAATTCTGCTTAGAAAACTGTGGGAGACATGTTTGGAAATAGTGCTTTCTGTGCCTTCTTAATGCTTTTAGCTGATCTTGTGGGGGCCTGTCTTTGAGCTTTCTCTTGTGGAAATGTGCATTACGAAGTGGCTGGTGTTCCCTTTCCCCAAGCCCCAGATGTATTCTTGCAGGCAGACACTTTTCTTTTCGTCTGTCTGCTCTTCCATGTACTCTTCTTCCATAATCTCTTTTCTCATGTGCAACTATCTGCTCTGCTCATGTAAGCTGTGGAGAAAGTGGAGTGCCACAGCTAGGAGGTAAGGACAGGGTGTGTGACTTACCTTCTGTCTTCTCTTTCAAGTGGTTGAGTTTAGCTTTGCAGCTAGGCCAGGCTTAGTGTGGGACTGATTGGCTGCTGTCTAATGACTTTGGTTCTGTTTGATGCCACAAGATGAGAACTACAGTATTATTGTCGTACTGGTATATTGCTTATCACTATGGTTAAACTTTTTTTTTTTTTTCCCAAAAAAAGTTACAAAAAGTAAAAGTTACTAAGATACTAAAGCTTAGACTTTTTCAATTACCTGTGTTATTCCCAAAACAAAGTGGAATTACTAGTGAATATAATTGTAACTGACAAATCAAGAAAAAGCTCTGCCATACTGTCTTGATGTTATGTTTAGCACATACACAGTGTAGCGCTGCATCTTGCTTTAAAAATGACACCTTTCCTTAATTAAAAAGTGGCTTACATCAGGATCTGGTGCAAGTGCCTCGAGTTCTTTTCCTTTTCTGCGTCTTAAAATATGCATCACTGCCCTGACATGCAAAGTCTGGGTTTTGCGTGGATGCAAACTGAAGAAGTTCACTGGAAGAGAGTTCCATTTTTTGTTACTTTGTAGCAGCATTCCTCAGTTAAAATCAACACTTATCAAGGTTATACTCATAGTTTGTATCTTAGTTGAGAATTCACGATCTTCAGGTATAATTATGCTTTCAATTTCTGATTTGTCACAGCCTGTGAGGCTTTTTTTAAGTTAGAAATGCTGTACTAAAGATAAAAAGGGTTTGAGGTAGACTGTACTTTTTTTCTTAGTAATAAAATGTATGTACATGTATTTAGACATACATTCATTTAATGTATTTTGTAAATACTGACTATACAAACTTCATCTTATGAAACTATGTTCTAGGTATCTTAAAATTCCAAATTCTTCTGCAAGCGATTAGAGATGTTTATATTTCACAATGTGTTATTTGAGACACTGTAGAATCATAGAATTAGTTTGCTCTATTCATTTATTTTTCAGAATAGGCTTCTGTAACCTAGATATTGTTAAAATGCCAAGTTGAACTTATGAAATCATTGTTAGTTACTTAAAAATGTTGCCTTCTCTGTCACAAGTATTAATAGCTTTGCTTACAGAATTTAAATCCCCTATGTTTGCAGGAAGACCAGCCTCATCTCTTGATTCTGTTTATGGGTTTAAAATGAGGAACACAATCTTCACGCATAGTTGCAGTATTGTACCTTCTCTGATTGCTGCTTCTGCATTCATGATTTTGAAATTAGTAACGAATCTGACTTTTTCGTTTCAGATCCCTCAGGGAAGGACTTGCTGAAGGACACTGTTTAAATGTGTGACATTACTGCAGGAAGATCACAGCAGGATAATCATCTTGCTTTGCACCTTGCTTTCTGAAGGGTGAGTTTGGGCTTTAGGTCTTCATAATCTTGTCTTTAAGGGGGAAGGAGGGTGAATAAGTACAAGATGTTGCACCTTATTTTCTTTATAGCTACCTTTGGAAATCTAAAAGCCTATAGAGACAAGGTCCTATGGTTTGACTGTAGAAGGTCAGAGATTCTTCCTGCAGTGATATCATACACTTTGTGTCTTCTGTAGTTCTCCAGCATTTTTGTATTTAAACATAGAAATGCTCTATTATTTTAAATTTGAAGGTTTAAATTAGTTAGGGAAATCAAACAGCCCCTCCTCTGAATCTGTAACAAAGATGAAGGGGGAGGGGAGCGATGACTTGGTGTGTTTTCAATTTGTTGTAACAGAATTAGGCAGATTAAAGCCAGATAATTGAACTAATCATGAATTTCCAGTGTGTATATTTCAAACCTGTACAATACTATAAAGTACCTTTAAATTACTGATATACTGAAAAGAGAAATCTTCCATTTGGTGAGCAATTTAATAGTGATTACATATTAAATGTGAAGTCATTATAATGTCAGATTTTTACCAGATTTATTACTTAATTAACATGGATTTAAATTTGTGACTTTGCTTTGTACAATAAGTGCAAAGTAGAAACTGTATAAAAAAATGAAAAGAAAACTGCACTGGTTTTAAATAACTGTAGTGATTCAAATCCCACTATGGTGAAAATCTTCCATGTCAGAAATTTGTGAGAGACTAATGTGTTTATTTTCCCTTTGTTGGTGTCCCATTTCACCTTAATCTTTGTACGTCCTCACTTAAACATGTATTGATTTGTCAAAACATTTATTGCTGGAGAAGGAAGAACCTTTGCTGCTTGAGGATGAAGAGTATCTGAAAATATTGATTGTTTTGTGTAAAGTAGTTGCAAATTGACAGCATCTTCCTGATTAAATGAAATCATCCTGTGGATGAAGTTTTTTGTATTCTAGTTTAGTCCATGTCAAATCGGTATTGTGCTGTGGCAAACAGAAAACATTTTATAGTGGAAGTGCTGACTAAGCTTCTCATTCTAATAGTCTGAGTGATGCTACTATGATAAGCTTTGCTGTAGCAAAAAAACAACTGGGCTTATTTATAGTAATATAAACACTGCTTATGAAGGATTTAGTTTTGGTAAGTATTTTTATTCCCAGAGCCATTTTCTGTTAGCTCTAAATTCTGTCTTTCAAGAATATAAAAACCACAGTGGAAACAGTAAAAACAAAATTTAAAATACAAGTTGTTTTTCTGAATGTGCCTTTGAGAAAACTGATTTAGACAAAAAACCAAAAATCATTCCAAAAATACAGCTTACTTCTTTTGCTGCTGCATGTCTTCATGTTTTGAATTAATTTTACAAGTATTAAAGCAGAAAGCAGATTTTGAGAGCTTTTTGGGTGACAGATCCTACATGTGTGTGTGGTTTTTGGTTTTGTTTGTTTGTTTTTTAAAGGAAGGTGCTACAGTATCATTCTCAACAAATTGTTACTAAGAATGCAAAATACACAATGACTAAAGTTGAGATACTGAGACTAAAATTTCAGTATTGATGCTTGTTATACTTTTTCCTTCATATAAGGGCTTTTTACAGGTTTGTTTACATACATTTATGTTGTTATTTTGTATTCCATAAATGTAAAACCAAATATAAGTACTGTAGTCTGTATCTTTCATTTATAGTGCTATGTACTAGGTGCCTTTTTACCAAGAAAATGAGAGAAGTATTCTTATCAAAATATTTTCACAAAATTATAGAACAGTGTAGGTTGTGGAAGGCACCTCTTGAGGTCATTTTGTCGTGCCTCCCTGCTCAAGCAGGGTCACCTAGAGCAGATTGCTCAGGACCATGTCCAGGTGACTCTTGAGAGGGAGCCTTTACAACCTCTCCGGGCAGCCTCTTCCAGTACTCAGTCACCCTTACAATAAAAAAGTGTTTCCTGGTATGGCACTTCCTGTGTTTCAGTCTGTGCCCATTGCCTCTTGTCCTGTCACTGGGCATTACTGAAAGAGTCTGGTTCTGCCTTCTTTGCATCTTTCCTCCAAATATTTGTACACATTTATGAGATCTCCCCTGAGCCTTTTCTTCTCCAGGCTAAACAGTCCCAGCTCTCCCAGCCTTTCATTAAATGAGAGATGCTGTAGTCCCTAATTGGCTTAGTGGCCCTTTGCTGGACTCTCAGGTAGCTCTGTATCTTTCTTGTAGTGTAGAGCTGGACACAGTGCATCAGATGTGGCCTCGCTGGTGCTGCACAGAGGGGAAGGTTCACCTACCTTGGCCTGCTGGCAGTGCTTTGTCTAATGCTGCCCAGGGTACCATTAACCCTGTTTGCCATAAGTGTGTGTTGCTGGCTTGTGTTCAGCTTGCTGTCTCAAGCTCAAGTGGCATCCCCAGGTCCTTTTCTATAAAGCTGCTTTCCAGCCAGTTGGCTCCCAGCATATGCTGATACATGGAGTTCTTCATCCTTGGATGCAGGACTTTGTGTTACACAAGGCTTCTCTCAGCTCATGTCTTCAGCATGTTGGTGTCTCCATGGATGGCAGCATAACCCTCTGGTGTATCAGCTGCTCCTCCCATTTTTGTCACCAGCAAACTTGCTCTGGGTATGCTCTGCCCCATCATCCAAGTCGTTAATGAAGATGTTGAAAAGTATTGGCCCCAGGACTGGTCCCTGGAGTACACCACTACTTTTCATACCACTAAACACAACCTAGTGGGCCTAGCCATTCAGTTTTTTGTTTCCCTTATAATGTAATTGTTTTTAAAACAGTAAATATTTTCCATTTGCAGTATGTATTTAAGCAAAGTCTTCTGATTAATAACAGAGTTTGTGGGAATCGTTAAAGACAGCGTCAGTAAAGCCACTGGAACCTTGTATGTAATTCTGTGGAAGCTTGACTGTAGATATATTAGTTTTTGTTTACAGTTATTATAAGTTTTTTATTTTTTCCTAGAAACAGAAGAAATACTACATTGTAATCTTAAAATCTCAGATGTAAGTCTCAGTTTTCTGTATGTAGTATCTCTGTGACAATATTTTTACTTTTCCATACAGTTCAGGTTAGAAACTTCTCCTTAAAAGCAGTTTTCTGTTAGTATACAAATAAGGTAGTTCTGCAGATAGGTAGTGGCTAAGCCACATTGGCAACTTCCTGGTTTTACAACTTCTTACGTGAAAGTTTTGTTATTGAAACCTAAACCCAAACCTACAAAAAAGTAGTTAGTCACACAGGTAAGCATGCTGTCTAGTGGACGTATGAGCATGACTAGAAGTGTGTATGTGAATATTGAGTTGGGTTTAGAATTTTTGTTTTGCATTTACTGTAGTGGAAAATGCTTCTAGTGCCTAGCACCCTAAGTTATGAAGAAAACCAGTAATTTGGGGTTTTGGGTACGGGTTGTTTTTCTTTTTTAGAAGTATGCTGATCTGTCAAAATAGGTATGAACTATTATTAAATGGTACCTAAAGCCTGTTTGGTTTTAAATTTATAATATAAATAGAATTGACATGAATTAATTGTGACTTTAAGATTTCATTTAAAGTAGTTGTAAAATTTCATACACCTAGAAAACACTTTCAGAGTGAGCAATCAAAAGTGCTTTTTAAAACCTCTTTTCTCTCTTGAATATTAGAAGGAAATACCTGCAATCTTTAAAATTTTTTGCCTCTTTGTTTTCTTTAGGAAGATGATCCTCATCAGCCTGGCTATCTGAGGTTCTCTCAATGACAAGCTGAAGCAGGAACAACTGGAAGCTATTTCTGGAACCCTGGATATACAACTTAAATTTATAGGAGCCTTTCCAGAATGAAAACCACGTACAGTTACCTTGATAATTGCAAAAGGATGAGAGGAAAGTTATGATGGCAAAAAACAAAGAGCCACGCCCCCCATCTTATGCTGTTAGTGTTGTTGGACTGTCTGGAACTGAAAAGGATAAAGGTAATTGTGGAGTTGGAAAGTCATGTTTGTGCAATAGATTCGTTCGTTCAAAAGCAGATGAATATTACCTTGAGCATACCTCTGTGCTTAGCACAATTGACTTTGGAGGAAGAGTTGTTAACAATGATCACTTTTTGTACTGGGGTGACGTAACACAAAGTGGTGAGGATGGAATTGAGTGCAGAATTCATGTAATTGAACAGACCGAGTTCATTGATGATCAGACTTTCTTGCCTCATCGGAGTACGAATTTACAACCATATATAAAACGTGCAGCTGCCTCCAAACTGCAGTCAGCAGAAAAACTAATGTACATTTGCACAGATCAGCTAGGCTTGGAGCAAGACTTTGAGCAAAAACAAATGCCTGAAGGGAAATTAAGCATAGATGGATTTTTATTGTGCATTGACGTAAGCCAAGGCTGCAATAGGAAGTTTGATGATCAACTTAAATTTGTGAATAATCTCTATGTCCAGCTCTCAAAATCCAAAAAACCCATAATAATAGCAGCAACAAAATGTGATGAATGTGTGGATCATTATCTGCGAGAGGTTCAGGCCTTTGCTTCAAATAAGAAGAACCTCGTGGTAGTGGAAACATCGGCAAGATTCAATGTCAATGTTGAAACATGTTTTACTGCTCTGGTACAAATGATGGATAAAACTCGTGGTAAACCTAAAATAATCCCCTATCTGGATGCCTATAAAACACAAAGGCAGCTAGTTTTTACAGCAACAGACAAGTTTGAAAAACTTGTCCAAACTGTGAGAGACTATCATGCAACTTGGAAAACTGTTAGTAATAAACTGAAAAACCATCCTGATTATGAAGAGTACATAAATTTGGAAGGAACAAAAAAGGCCAAAAACACATTTTCAAAACACATAGAGCAGCTTAAACAGGAACATATTCGAAAAAGAAAAGAAGAATACATTAATGCATTGCCAAGAGCTCTTAATACTCTTCTGTCAAATCTTGATGAGATTGAACGCTTGAGCTGGTCAGAAGCCTTGAAGGTAATGGAGAAAAGGCCTGACTTCCAGTCCTGTTTTGTGGTGCTTGAAAAAACACCCTGGGATGAAACTGACCACATAGATAAAGTGAATGACAGAAGGATTCCATTTGACCTTCTCACTACGCCAGAGGCAGAGAAAGTTTACAAAAACCATGTGCAGCATCTTATATCTGAAAAAAGGAGGGTTGAAATGAAGGAGAAATTCAAAAAAACTCTTGAGAAAATCCAGTTCATTTCACCCGGACAGCCATGGGAAGAAGTTATATGTTTTGTGGTAGAGGACGAAGCATTCAAATACATCACTGATGCAGATAGTAAAGAAGTGTATGGTAGGCACCAGAGGGAGATTGTTGAAAAAGCCAAAGAAGAGTTTCAGGAAATGCTTTTTGAACATTCAGAGCTGTTTTATGACCTGGATCTTAATGCAACACCAAGTTCAGATAAAATGAGTGAAATTCATGCAGTTCTGAGTGAAGAACCTAGATACAAAGCTTTACAGAAACTTGCACCTGACAGAGAATCTCTTCTGCTTAAACACATAGGATTTGTTTATCACCCAACTAAAGAAACTTGTCTCAGTGGCCAAAATTGCACGGACATTAAAGTAGAGCAGTTACTTGCCAACAGTCTTGTGCAACTAGACCATGGTCGCTCGAATTTATATCATGACAGTGCCAACATTGATAAAGTCAATCTCTTCATTTTAGGCAAGGATGGCCTTGCACAAGAATTGGCAAATGAAATTCGCACACAATCCACTGATGATGAATATGCGCTAGATGGAAAAATATATGAACTAGATCTTAGACCAGTTGATGCAAAATCCCCATACCTGTTGACTCAGTTGTGGACCTCAGCCTTCAAACCACATGGTTGTTTCTGTGTGTTTAACTCTATTGAATCACTGAATTTTATTGGGGAGTGCATTGCAAAAGTAAGGGCTGAAGCATCTCAGATAAGGAGAGACAAGTATATGGCTAATCTGCCATTTACGTTAATACTGGCTAACCAGAGGGACAGTGTTAGCAAGAATCTACCTATTCTGAGACATCAAGGACAGCAGTTGGCCAACAAATTACAATGTCCTTTTGTAGATGTACCTGCTGGTACATATCCACGCAAATTCAATGAGGCTCAAATAAAACAAGCTCTGAGGGGAGTACTGGAAGCAGTTAAACACAATTTTGATGTTGTAAGTCCAGTTCCCACCATTAAAGATCTGTCAGAAGCGGACTTAAGAATAGTCATGTGTGCTATGTGTGGTGATCCGTTTAGTGTGGATCTTATTCTGTCACCCTTCCTTGACTCTCACTCCTGTAGTGCTGCTCAGGCTGGCCAGAATAATTCTTTGATGCTTGATAAAATAATAGGTGAAAAGAGGCGTCGAATACAGATAACTATATTATCATATCATTCTTCAATTGGTGTAAGGAAAGATGAACTTGTTCACGGATATATACTGGTCTATTCTGCGAAGCGGAAGGCATCCATGGGAATGCTTCGGGCGTTTCTGTCTGAAGTTCAGGATACGATTCCTGTCCAGTTAGTGGCTGTTACTGATAGCCAGGCAGACTTCTTTGAAAATGAAGCAATCAAAGAACTCATGACAGAAGGGGAACATATAGCAACAGAGATTACGGCTAAGTTTACAGCTTTATATTCATTATCTCAGTATCATCGTCAGACTGAGGTTTTCACATTGTTCTTCAGTGATGTATTAGAGAAGAAAAACATGATTGAAAGTTCTTATATGTCAGATAGCACAAGGGAAACAACCCATACAAGTGAAGATGTTTTTCCGAGATCTCCCAGAGGAAGTTCCCTTGACTATAATTATCCAGATTCAGAGGATGATGCTGAAGGACCACCACCTTACAGTCCAATTGGCGATGATGTGAGGTTACTCCCAGCACCTAGTGACCGTTCAAAGTACCGATTGGATTTGGAAGGGAATGAATATCCTGTTCACAGTACGCCGCTCAATTGTCATGACCATGAACGCAACCATAAAGTGCCTCCTCCAATAAAACCGAAACCACTTGTTCCAAGAACAAATGTGAAAAAACTGGATCCTAATCTCCTGAAAACAATTGAGGCAGGTATTGGCAAAAACCCTAGGAAACAACCTTCTCGAGTGCCTGCGGCACCACCAGAAGATATAGACCAATCTGACAACTATGCTGAACCTATTGACACTATTTTCAAACATAAAGGCTTTGCAGATGATATCTATGCGGTTCCAGATGATAGTCAGAATCGTATTATTAAGGTTCGAAACTCAATTGTTATAAATACCCAAGGTGAGGAAGAAAATGGGTTTTCAGATAGAATATCCAAAAGTCATGGGGAAAGAAGGCCTTCAAAATACAAATACAAGTCTAAAACTCTATTCAGCAAAGCTAAGTCTTACTATAGGAGAACACATTCGGATGCAAGTGACGATGAGGCTTTCACCACCTCAAAAACTAAAAGAAAAGGAAGACATCGTGGAAGTGAAGAAGACCCACTTCTTTCACCTGTTGAAACATGGAAGGGTGGCATAGATAACCCTGCTATTACATCGGATCAAGAACTGGATGAGAAAAAAATGAAAAAGAAAACCCACAAAGTAAAAGAAGATAAGAAGGTAAGTCGATTTAAATTTTATTTACAACTTCTGGTACGTTCTAAGAAGGGAAGAGTCAAAATATGCAAGAGTTACACCCTATTTTGAAACAGGTGTTTTCAAATTTTGATGTAACTTTGTTTGATTTTTGTCCAAGTTCCTACTTAACTTCCTCAGAACTAGCAAACCTGAGGGAATGAGATTGTTTGTCTATCTAATCAGCTGTTCAATAAGTGTCTGTTCTTTTCACCTCTGTACATGTACGGTCTCTCTTCCATGTGACTAAGTGAAGACAGAATTTGGTTAATCATAACATCTTAAAAAAAAAAAAAAAGGTTGCTCTGTGAGTTCTTGGGTAGAACTGGTTCTTGCGGTTCTGGCTGCTAGAGCAAAGTTTGGGGCTGGTGAATGAAAGAGGTGGTTTCTTTTTAATTCTTAATTGTCTACCTGGAATTCTGAAACAAGAACACGAAAGGAAAACTTTGTTCAGTGGTTTTACTGACTGCTGCATTTTCCTAGTATGGGCAAGCAGGTAATGAAGTTGAAAGCTGTGCTACCTGTACAATTCTTAATTCAAACAAAATAAAAGGAACAAAATGCCTGCCTGGTATGGGTTTCTAAATAATGATATGACATTCTACTTGAAAAATGCCTGTGTTTTTAGTTTGATCTTTATGTTTGATAGTTATTTGTCTTTTGACCTGCTGCTGTAAAAATTTTTGCATTGGTGTAGTGTTGTGCTGTATATTTTCAATGTATACACTTAATAGTTTAGATCTTAATTTTAAGCTAGCAATCATTGTCTTCATACAGTTTATGTTTGATATTAAATCAGGAGTGTGCCTGCTCCCTTAGATACTTTCTAGTCTCCAAATGAATCAACCTTTTTAATGTTGTCTTTTGTTAGCGTTTTAAAAATGTCCATTTTAGCTTAAATCTGACAGCACTTGAATAGCATTTAGAAATAAGTTTTGTTCAAGCAGGGCATAGTTAAATTTTACTTAATGGATTAAATTCTGAGTTGCACTTCCTAGGATGCAGCTGTGATTTGAATTACACGAGTGATTTAAAGGGCACTAAATTTTCTTAAAGCTTACTCATAAGCAGAGATAATGATGTCTTGTGGGCATAAAATCATAATGTTAAAAATACTTTGAAGTTGTTATTTTTGGGAAACTTATTTTTTAAAAACAATAATTTGTGTAGTTTTGATTGAAATAGTCTTGCTACATATAAATTGAAATGTAATATTCATAATCCTCCTACTGTCTGAGCTGTGTTGACTTGACAGAGAGTTCCTCTGACCTGGGTGTTTATGTTTGAAATGTGGAGACCTAATGTAGTGGTGTCTTCTCTCCCTGGTGTTGTGTCAGAAACCCCCTGATATCTTTACCAAAGCCTCCGCTTTGGGCTTTGGCCTGTTGAGAGGCAGCCTGAGTCGAAAGTTTCAGGCTGTCCTAAATTTTTGTAGTAGGTTAAGACTCTTGAAGATTATAACGGTTTTGTTTTTGTTTTTTTTTTTTTTTTTTTCGTTATAACTTGCAGGTTGAGGTCCAGGGCTGCTACTTTCAACTTAGTCAGAGAAAACTTAATGATAGAAGTACAAGTTACTGTAATGATGGTGAAAGCAAATTTAACTTGATAACTAAAATGTTTGCAAGCATTCAAAATGTCTAAGAATGTTGAGTGCTTATTGCTTTTGATAAGTAGTGACTTCTATATGTGTTGACTTGCATTATTGAGAGATTCTTCTGCAAGAGCCATGCAGTTTTACCATATTTGGAACTTACTCCAACATGTTCACCATGTTGTTGTTTTAGATGAGCATCTAGCAGTCTTTAATTACCAGAACTGAAAAATTATTCAAATGATATTTTTGTTGTTGGCTGTTACTTAGTCCATGTGATGGATGTTAGTGCACCACTACTTACAGATTACTTGCTGGGCTTTTTTTGAGAATTTTGACCCTTTGAATGTAAAAGGAATAAATAAAACTTTTGTACTCTTTTCTGAATGTTGCTTAAAGCTCTTACTGATACTTTTACTAAATTTTTGTATGTAAAAGGAATATAAGATACACATGTAACTACTCTTGCTATAATTACAGTGATTCTGAAGTACAGAATTCTTATGAACAAAATGAATTTGTTTGTAAAAACTCAGCCTTTGAAGTCTGAGATTCTTATTGTCTCTGTCAAAGATTACAACTTGATCTTGTGCTTTTGCTTTGAAGTATGCTGTTGCTTTTTAAAGCCCAAATGGGATGTAACATTCTTGATACTCCTTTCATCTTTGTTGGTTTGAGGGGTTTGATATGTGGTGCTTCTGGGTGGGTTTCTTGTATGGTATTGCAAACAACTCCTATGCACAGTCATTTGTGGGTTTTGTACTAGATCTTTCAGTTATGCAAAGCAGACTTCATGTAGAAACAGAATTTGCCTATGGAGACATTTATGTTTCAAATTTTTTGTAAAACTATGTTGGGGGGTATTGTTTGGGGTTTTTTTTTGGGGGGGGGTGTGTGTTGGCTTCCCACTCTCCTATCCCTCCCCATTTATGACAATTACTTTAAAGTTAAAACCAGTGAAAGTTTCTTGAAGGAAATTTACTTTCCTCTTGGAAGCTGTTCTGGAAACTGTCCTAAGGCAGGCTCAGAATAAGGAAACATTTAAAGATAATATGTCTCAAGAAAGACACTCGATCTTGCTGAAGGATGCTGGTTCTATCCTGATGCTTTCAGAGCCCGATCTCCCAAGTTACCAGATGAAATCATATAAAAGTATGGGCACTAGGACAGATACAGGCAGGCAGTTGGGTGTACAGTGATCATAGGAGTCATGTAAAAAATTGAAGGCAGCAAGAGCTGCATGGGTAGGGAGGAGGAAGGGAGTTTCAGAAAACATTATAATAGGAAAACCAACAGTTTCTTTTTACAAACCCAAATCTGTTAGCCATAGCTTGACTCATCTGCTAACACATATACCAAACGTTAAAAAAAACCCCAAACCTATTGTGAACACATATTGTTAAAGGCAGAAGTAAATACTCGGAATTCTGCTACTTATTGCTATTCGCAAGAATAAATTAAGATGTTTTACAATGGGAAGTATAGCAGTGACAAATCTGTGGCAAGCAATTAATGTTACTTGCAAGGTCCTCTAATGCTGCGTACTGTCCAAGGAAATGAAACAATTTGAAACTGAGGCCAGTTAAGTGTGCTTTGGTCTGTGTGTATTTGGCCATTGTTTTTGCCTATAACGCCATGTTTGCATTTTCAGTTCTTGTTTCTGTATGCTGGTAGTCAGAACTGAAAGAACCATGCTTGAGCTCTGTTTTCAATTGTCACAGAAATGATTCCTCTGAAAAGTTTCATCCCTTCCTTCTCACTGTTCTTTAAAACTCATTCAGAATTTGTCTCCTCTGTATCAGTGAGGAATCTTCTTGCAGTATTCAGTTTTCAGCTTTCCTTGTGTTAACATTTCTCCTGAAATGTTTTTTCTCCGTTTGTCATTGGTCACCCCCAAAGAGATGAAGAGAATATGGCTGCTTCGTGACCTGTGTTTTAGAAGACTAAAAAAGCTCTTGTAATTCCCTCTGAACTTACATTTTTGAAAGAGGATCACTGAAATTGTGTATAGTATTGCAAAGAATGTCATAGAAGTGCATCATATCATCTTAATCTTTATTGATCTGTACTAGAAGTTACAGCCTAACGCAATTGTGTGATTGCATTTAAGTGTCTTAGCTGTAGTTCAGGTATTGTCACTTTAGGAACCTGTGGCCTTTTCTTGTCCTTCATGATTTCCAGCTAATGACTTACTACTGTATAGTACATGCACATTATAGTACATGCACACCCATATAGTACTTATATCTAGTACATGTACATTATAGTACATGCTACATGCACGTTCCAGTGTATGATTTTTCTGTTAGTCTATGACTTTGCTCTTTTTGTTGTTGAATATCATCCTATTTCTGTCACTTTGGTTGTCTCAGAAGTTTCCTATATGCCACCATCAATTGCCTTACTAAAGTCCAGATTGGTAAGACCAGCTGATTGTTGAGGTTTCTTTGCCTCTCGAAAAGCGTACATTTTCAATGGAGAAGGTTGAATCAGTCTAGCATAGTCAATCTTGTGATACTCCCACCTTTATCTTGTTTTATGTTACTACCATGTTTCTAAAAGTTCTGAAAAAATTTATTGTATCGCTTTGCATGTGCTGTTAACAAATGGACTGTTAAACATTTTCTGGAGGGCCAGTATATAAAAAAAGTGGAGAGAAGGAAAAAAAGTGGTCTGGCTTCAGTCATGCAACTTCTTACCCAAGTTGATGTGGATTTGTGTGCACACTGTGCTTGAACGCTTACAAATGCGTGTTGTGTGCCAGTATTTGTTATGTGTCTTTTTTTTTTTTTTTCCGTACAGAACTTTTCCTGTAAAAGTTTCTGTTACGAAAAAGCACTTAGTCCTTTCTGGAGTTATTGCACAAAGTATCTCTCAAAATCATTTTCCAGAGAGAATGCTTCCATTTATCAACATGCTTTCTATGTTTGATTATTTGTTTTCTTCACAAACTTGGAGGAACTGAGCACAGAGGACAATGTTGATCTGCAGCTTGCCTCAGCTGTTTCTGCTTTGCCAAGTCAGACCTCCAGCTGACATGTGTGCTCATTCATCTGCATCTTTTTTAAAAATTGCAAGTGGGAACTACAAGTAGATGCTTGGCTTGATTAGAATCTTCAGTATTGTAATACAAAGGTCTACTATAGAACATTATTTTGAGATGGTACACACCACTCTTTTTAAAAGCAGCAGCCTTGCAGGCCATATAATAAATTAATTTTGTCTTTAACTTGATAAATTTGGAGATATGGAGCAGCAGAAAGAAAATGGAGAAAATTCCAGGATATGAAAGGGCAGTGATCATTCCTAGAGGATAGGGGTCTTGCTAGAGGAAGCTTTAAATCTCAAACAGGAGGAACCTCTTCATATGTCCTTAATAACCCTAAAGCTGCAACTGTCACACAGTTTATGCATTGATATATGACCTAAACCATAGTGCTTCTTGGCTTGGAATGTTCTTCTCGTGTAAACAAGCTTGATAAAAATAAGTTTTAAATTATTTATCAATTATTATTGATTTATCTGTTATTATTACTACATTAAATGATTGCAAGTTATTTTTGACCGTTGTCTTAATTTAGTAATTCCCTGTACAGCAGGAAGGCTGCCTGATCTGAAAATGTGTAGCCCTAACACATAATTACAATTAGCCTTATTATTTGTCTTTACTATGGAATAATTTCAATACTATGGGAGTATTGAAAATTTACCCATCTAATTTAGAGCTCTTCATGAATACTTTGAGATATGACGAGTGTTCTTGTCTTGTTATAGAAGAATTATTTTGTTAATACATTTGTAAAAGTAGGAGCCAGATTAGTAGAAGTATATTTTCTTAATGGAAGAAATTACTCAAAGTACTTCTGAAAACAAATCCTAACTACAGAGGTCTTGTAAACAATATAGTAAATTAACAGATCAGTGATAATTTCTTGACATACCACTGTTAGGTTACTGAATCTGTAAAAGTTTCACTATTTTTGTTCTCTGACCTATAGTCAATAGTTTCATTACTCAAGGTATGATTTTTTTTTTCCTTTTTTTTTTTTTTGTGATTGGAGTTTCCAGCTGTGTTGTTAAATCTGAAAAACAGTGCTTTAAAGCATTATGCCTTGCAATCTTGTTTGCAAACAACTTTTGTTATATCCAAAGAAGATAGTGAATTATGTTCTTTCCATTTTCCTTTATGCCAAGGTGATTGTAAGATGCCTTTTTCTTTAATCTGTAAACTTCTCAATGGAAAAATTCACGAGCACCTAGATGAACTATCACGTATAATGTGTTCTAAAACAAGTCTGAGTAAGTAGTACAGGTTTGACATCTATTTTTCTATGCTTGAACTTGTTTGCTCTTAATATTTCAAAATTACATGGAATTTTATGTTGAAGCTATTACTGAAATAGTGTCAGGACCTGTACAGCCCATGTATGTTGATCTCAGTTTTAGTATGACTAAGGTAAACATGTGAGAAATGGAAGATCAACTTACATTTGGATTCAGCTGTTCTTGTGTAAATTCAGTGGTTGATTTAGCAAAGTACTGTCTACTTCAGACTAAAATGATTTTTTTTTTTTTTTTTTTTAATTTTAGGGTTTTTTTTTGTGTTTGTTTTTTTTGTTTGTTTGTTTCCCCTCTCCTGAGGAGTATAGGAAATACCAAAATCTGTCCTTTCAGGTTTCATCTGTTCAAATTTAACACTCTTAAAATGTGTATTTGGAGCCATATGCCTTCTTGAGCCTCTGTAGTTTAAAACTTAGTGTAGCAAGCTGGAACTCTAAAAATGGCAGAAGGCATGAGGGGAAGAAAGAGCGTGTTAGGGACCATCGTCTGCAGTATTCATATGTCGTATAATTTCTGAAGAGCTAGCCATGAAGTAGAGATTACAAATACTTTATTAAGCCTATAAAATGAATGCTGTTCAGGGTGCATGGTTTTATGAAGTATTTTAATACACCTGAAAATATGGACTTTGGCCTCTGTGACCCTTGAGCTGACTACAAATAAAGCAGGCAAAAAATTTTCTTTGTATTAAAAGTAGTAGTGAAGTGTGTGGGACGTAGAGAAGTGGTTAAATTTCTCCTTTGATAAATAAATTATGATGATCCCACCATTCTGGTGTGATGGAGGTGAGAGGGAAAAAGGAAGGGGATCCAGCTTAAGCAGACAGGACTTGCTAGAGTAAGCAGCGCATTCATAAAGGTGTTTGATAGGTAGGTTTTGGCAGATTTTTTAGTTTTGGAGTTAATTTTAATAGGTTGCATTTATGTGCGTTGTACTCTGAAGTCTCACAGCTGGCTGAAGTCTCAGCCTTGTTTCTCTCTAGAAGATGAGTGCTGCTTAGCTGATTACCCTGGTACCTACAGTCAAGAGGGTTAATCTGGAGTATACTTTAAATCTCCATTCTTGTGGTTTTATGATTTTTATAATGAAATTTTAAGTGTTGAAATCAAGAATTAGATGCTGTACCAGAATATATGTTTTTATGTTTACTTTGCCTTTTATTAAGAGGACTTTAGCTAATCTTTTGCAACATGTTTCAGTGATTAAACTACTGTAATTAAAGCAGTATTGCAGGTAAATGCTTTTGGTATCAGCAATGCAAGGCAAGTTTAGGATTCTCAGAGTTAAAATGTTTTCCTGCCAAAATATGTAAGGATCAACTGGAGGTTTGTTATTAACCTCTGTTAGGGTAAGAAGAGAAGTTGTCTTTGGCAAGAAGCAAGTGGTGAAACCCATGCTGTAACTCTTAATGTCAGTGCAGCAATCAATTATAGAAACCAGATTTATATGACAACTAAGGATTTCAGTGCTATAGTGTTGGGATTGTGTTTTAATTACACGAAACAGTGCTATGTCAAAGAATAAGCTTTTGCTGGGATTAACTAAGAAAACTTTTGTGCTGCTTCTTGTTTTCTAATTAGTCCTTTTTTATTACGATGTAGAATCGTACAAAATTGAGCCTAGGTTAGTACACTCTGGATGCAGTATCAGGCAACTGCCATATTGTGAGGAGAAGGTGTATTGGGCAAAACTGTTGATTTTTTAATAGTAAAAATTACTATCTTGTAAAAATACCTGTGGCAAAAAGAGTAATCTCTCTGCCAAAATCCAGGAATTTAAAATGATTCACCTTTTTCAGGTGCTGTTTAACTAAATCAATAATGTTTAACAGCATTTATGTTTACATATTGTATCATTAGAGAACTTTTAACAGTTAATTTTACACAGAAAAATTTATGATAGTCATTATCCTGACTAGCAGATCTAAAAGTTCCATCCAGACATGCTGTTTTCTCAGAGTGCGGAACAGGGATTAAAAAAAAAAACTTTCACTACAGCTTGTTTTGGTTAGAAATCAGACCTGCATTTTTTTCCTGAAGACGGTTGATTTTTTGACGAAGATCAGGTCTTTTGCACAATAATATGTCTGTTAGTTCAGAACAGGATCTTTGCTTAAGAAGTCTAGACGTGTACAGAAGTCTCAGATTAGGAAATACATGGTGGATTTTTAATACCTTGAAGTTTTGTTGTTAAATTGCAGAAGTGTTAGAAGTTATTAGAAGTTTTTGTGAAGATTGTGTAGATCGTGTTATTTGCATGAAGATTTGATATGCACTGTCATTGCACAATTTACCCCCTCAGATGCCCCAAAAGAAAGGGAAATCTTGAAAGAGATTTTAATAAATATTTAACAGGAGGGAGACAAAATGCATAATGGCGCTTATTGGTAAATAGCTGAAAAAATTATTATTGTGGCTTTGTCTGCCTTGTGAAATCCCAATTTCATGTTTATGGAATAGCTCTGCAATGATCATCTTGTCTCCTACCCTACTTTTAGATCAGTTTGAGAAGGACTTCAGGGTTTTGATTGTAGGTTTGTTGGGTTTTTTTAATTTATTTATTTTAAATTATTTTTTTTCTTCTTCTTCTTTTATTCTTTCTTCTTTAGATTCTTTAGACAAACTAGCCACCTTGGCGGTTAAACTGTTTCAGGTAGACAATTCTATGTAAGAAAACTTCCTGCTCTTTTGAGTATGTATTGTCATGCTTGATATCTCAGTTCCTTACAACCATTCTTCTAAATGCAGGCCAATTACTAGAAAAAAACCCATTCTTTATTGTGGCTTTGCAGACACATTTCACTCACTTTGTCCGGGTTTACACCTTTATCTTCAGTTGGCACTTTCAGCTGCTGCTCCTCTGAACCTGAATGTTGCATAAATAAGATTTTGCCACTAAAGAGAAAATGGCCAATAAACTGAGTGCTGGGGACTTCAAAGCTGTGAACTGCCACAGTGAGAAGGAAGGAAGGAAAAGCTGTTTCTAAACTGAAGTCACATACTGGCAGAACCAGTTACCCAAGATGAATAAAAGTTAGGCAAAGAGTTGACAGTTGGAAAGAATGGTTTCAGATATTGTCTGCTTTGTCATGAAAGTTTATCGTAAAATTTTATCCTAAAGTCTTTTTTTGTGAAGTTTTTATTAGATTTTCAGTTAATGTAAAACTTCGGGACAAGTGTATTGCTGGAGAGCAATTTCTTTCTAATATTTTGAAGAACTCTTTTATAGAAATCCCGAATTTGAAAGATAAGCCTATTTTTGTTTGCCTTCTGTTACCATGGTCAGTCACAGGAACTCTGCTGCTAGTTTTAAGAACCACAAGCTATCTAATGAAGAGGCATTATGCATAAATAAAAAGTTTTACTGTTGTTTAATTAGGTTACTGAAAGGTTTTGGTTAACAGGTATTTTTATCAAGTACTGGAGGAATTCCAGAGGTGCTGTAGAGTGAGGGTTGGAGAAATGTTCTTTAGGCTAGAATTTTTACTTTCTTATCTAGAATTCAACTTCGTCTCATTAATTCTCAGTAGCAAGGCAATCATGAATGTGTACCTTGCTAGGTAGTCTGTAAGGACTGACTAAGTAAATGTTACAAAAGTCTAGAAGTTAACTTATTTATTTATTTATGCACATAGATTGAAATTCCAGACTTTTCTAGATGTAAAACATGGAAACGTGTTGTCTTAATTGCTAATTGAGTTTTAGTCTTATGAATTATAACGTTCTAGGAACCCTGTTATTGAATTTAAATCTGGCTGTTGTGCTTTTTATTTTTCTTTTGTATTATTAGATGTGGACTGAAGAGCTTTTATATGAAAATGTAGCTGCTTTTAACTAACTTCTTGCTGTATATAAAGATAAAATGCTGGATTTTAATGGTGATGTGCATTCCATTTCCATGTCCAGTTGCCAGTGTACAGCCAGTTGTTTGACCACTTTATATGTCCATCTCTGAATATTTTCATGAACATTCAGACATAAAACGTGTAATTCTTCTAATCGTCTGCATGTGGTCCAGCAGTTGAACTGCTAACAGTTCTTCTTGGTGTGGGGAGGGATAGGATTGTGGGTGGATCAAAACAAGCAAGAAAAATCCATATGAAACTCTAGTATGTAAAGAGTTGTTGTAGCACTCTAAGTAAGTGTATTTATTTTTGTTCCTGTAGTATTTCTGTTGGCATTGTGTCATCCTAATGTGATGCAAAAAAGACCAAATCTATTAGTAGTTATTTGAGTGCTTTGTGTCTAATGTATGCTATTTTAAAGTACATTTATTTCTACTCAGTTTGCCATAGAGGAATTTTAATGTTTGATGTGTGATCTGCTTGTTTTTACTAAATAGTTGCAATATGAGTTAGTTAAAATATTACTTGAATATTGCTTAAATAACTCTGTTTTGTTGTAGCCGAAAAAGAAAACTAAGACATTCAATCCTCCAATTCGTAGAAACTGGGAAAGTAATTACTTTGGGATGCCCCTACAGGATCTGGTTACACCTGAGAAACCGATACCTCTGTTTGTTGAAAAATGTGTGCAATTCATTGAAGATACAGGTAAGATAGGAGAACTATTGGAGGAAAGACTTTCCCACTTTGCATTAATGAGTAAAACCTCTCATTTTCTGTTTTAAAGTACTTTTAGAATTTTATACTAGAAGTAAATAATTACAGAAAAAGCACATTTTAAAAGTAGAATATATTCTCTAAATTGTATGCTTAATATGTGATGTCTGTCTATATTTACACAAGTACTTAATTTCATTTTAACAAACGTTTGAAGTTTAGTGTTTTTTTCCTGTAATTTAAAAAGCTTGTATCACACTCCAATGCCAAATGACTTTTAACCCAATGGCATTCCGGTTTTGCATGTCTCCCTGTTTCCACTATTTTACTTCATATATCAAAGAGCTCTGAAATCCATTTTTTCCAGTTACAGAAAACAGGTGCATGGTATGGCTTAATTAGTCATTTTGCTTTCTTTATTTTGCTGCTAAACCTGGTTTTGCATTTTTACTTGTTACAGAGATAAAAACATTTCTAAGTACTGTGTGATTCTACATTAAAACATGTTAAGCAGTTTGTTTAACTTGCAGATTTCCAGTTTAACATAAAATATTAACATAGATGTGTTTGTACTAGGGTGAAATTTCTCGCTGTGGTTTCCTGTCTTTCCTTTCTCCCTGGCTCTCCAGTTGTGTGTTTTCCCCCTTTCAGCCTGTTTACCCATGACCATGGGTGTCATGGCAATGTGGGACCATCTTGCTGGTCCAAAGAAGACTACATTTAAGACTGGGGAGTTGTTTGGTTTGGGAGTGACCTGTGGTTGGGTTTCTGTTGTTCTGTTTTGTTCTTGTTTTTTAAGATGGTGAGCACCAGATTTTGCTTAGTGTGTAGATCTTGGTTGCTCTGAAATTGCATAAATGCTACATTGCTATATTTGAAGCAAATGAGAGTATGAAACTGACTGAAGCTGAAATGCAGTTCAGGACATCTTTTGATGGGTGTCTGCAGCTTGATATTGGTTAGCATAAAGTAAAAGAGCACCTTTTTTCGACATTTTGTTGGTTTTGTAGTACAGTTTTGGCTGTAAGATGACAGTAACAGTCTTAGCAAGAGTAAAATCTGCCATCTGTGAGAGCAGTGTTTCCAGAAGATCTCCTATAGGTGGTAGGCCTAATAGCTGTTTTTGAGGACTTATATACTGCATTATTGCAATGAAAAAAAATCAGGTGAAACCTCAGGCACTAATCTTTTGGGAGTCAGAGGTGTTAGTATAAATCTGTTGTTAACCTTTACCTCTTGTTTATTCTTTGCCTAAAGGTTTGATTTTTTTTTTTTTTTTTGATTCCCTCTTGCCTTTGCTCTTTGCTTCCCCTCCTTCTTCCCTACCTCTTACCTCCCCATCCCCTTGTCCAGGAAAAAGTGGGGAAGTAGGAAGACAGGCAAGGAGTAATAGAGTGGTATAGACAGCTTAATATATATTTTGTTTGGCATTGTATGTAGCAAAAAAAAAAAAATACCCAAAACTGAGCCAACATAATTTTATGTTGGTGAGTCACTGTCTGAATTTGTGTTTTTTAGAAACAGCTATATACAGCTACAGTGTGTGGCTGTATAAACCAGACATCCAGCAGTAATGAAGACCAAGTGACTTCTTGAAGTTTGTAGAATCAAGTGGTATCTTAAATTTGAGTATGTTTAACTTTGTGAGAATACTTCCAAACAACAAAATTATAAATCCAGATCTAAAGAAACTTATGTGTTCAAAATGTGAGGGGCTCGTTGAAAGTGGGGATTCAGGAGGTGCTGCTTTTCCTTTAGCTGGTTGAATATATGTTTGGTCATCCCAAGATGCTGCAGCTACTGAAAAACTGGAAAATTTTAATTCTGGTTATATGTTTAAGCTGGACAAACATTGTGCCATCTGCATGCTTGCTTTGTGGCTGTTAAGGCAGTAGTTGTCCTGCTGTTTCTGCTAAGCATTTCGTACAGAACAAGACCTCTGCTTTTGATCTGTACTACAGTTTTCTTTCTCCTACTATGGAGTCTGTGTAACTTTGGTTGTTCTTGTCACCTTTCATATGTGGCTGAAGGAATTTTATATTTGGTGTGTATTATTTTTATATTGGGTTAATATTCTGTAGGTATTTGAGTTTCAAGCAGTGTTCTGAATGAAAGTATTTGTTGCCTTTGGAAAAGGAGGATGTTCACTTGCATTACCTTCAGATCCTGTACTGGGATAGACTCACATCCAGTGACTTATGGACTGTCTGAGAGAAAATTTTGCAAATACAGTTTTGAAGATGACTGGCCTGCAGAATGCATGTCAGGATCTATTGGCTTCAGGCTGGACTCCAGAATGGTACCAGTCCCAGCTGATAAAGTTGCTTGGCTCTGGGGAATCATCCAATGCTTCAACCATCTCTTATAAATTCAGCCTAGAATCAGTGCTAACTGAACTCAATATGAGTGTTTATCATTGTCTTTTTAATCAAGAAGGTTCAGTCTTTTCCAACTTTTCCTGAATGAGGCTAATCAGTATATTTCTCTTACAGGGAACATATTTGTTTAGCTTTTCAGGTACTTTCACAGCATTCATCTCCTCCCCTTTGTATTACCACATGTAAATTTGCATTGTGGCTGAATTGCAGGTGTGTTGCAAATTTAAGGGCTGATCTTAATTTTTAATGTTCCCTCTTTCTGCCTCATGAAATGACACAAGGCAGTGCTTTGTACCCACTCATCTATATTGTGACTGAGGCTAGGAAGTGTGCAGTGTGAAAATCAGTTTTCTCTCTTTTGGATGCTTAATTGAGAAGAAAGTGTCCTTGAAGATTCTTACTCCACCATAAACCTTAAAGAATTGAGTGCCTGCAGAAAATACCATCAGATTTTTGTTTTACCATACTGTTCTGGAATATCCTCACAAAAACAAACAAAACCAAAACCTTTTATAAATCAACAGATACTTCTTTTGAAGGAGCCATAGAGATCATGTCCGAGTAAAGGAAGGTCTGGTAGAGATAAGGGATCCTAAATCAGGGCCTGAAGATGTAGGTGTTTTCTGTGTGTTCTATTTAGTTGGATATTTTCCAACAAGAAGTTTTATTCTGAGCTGGTTTAGCTTTATGGAGTCAACTAATTTCTGTTTTTAAAAGATAATCTAGTGCTTTGGAATCTTTTTGATAGTATTGGAAATAGAAACTGAAGGAGTGAAGTGGTTAATACTTGAGCAGATTTAAGCCTAATAAGCAGTATGCATGCATTAAAACCTCCATTTCGGCAGCAGTGTGTACTGTTCCTGATGCTGATAGTACAAAGCAGTAATAGCTCATAATACTTTGTCTTGTTGGAACCTACTGATTGGAAAAAAAATAGTTGTACAATAACATGTAAGATTATCTTTAATTCAGTAACACTGTCACTTCTGGAAAAGGAATGAGGAAAGCTTGACTAAATATTCTAAACAAACTTTGTGTGTTTACATGGTGTCCATGATTATAGGAAACCTTTTCTCTATCCAAGCCTTTCATTTTTTAATTCATTGTAGCTGTAGAATGGTGAGTAATCTTGGTTGGTTGTCAGAGCTCTTTCTTGTTGGTTCATTGAATAAGACAATCAAAAAAATTTTTATGTTTCAGGTAAGTAACTTGATAATGGTGAATTACCAAGTTTTCCACTAAATGTCTTGGTATATATGCATAGTGTTTTCAGGAAAACTTTCTTTCTGGTAAAGTTAGCCTGTAAAAGGTTACAGGTAGAATCACACTATCTAAACACTTTTATATCATTAGTGACATAGCATAATGTATAAGCTGGTGATTTTATGCTTTTATGTCTGTCACACTTTTTGCACATCAGTATGTAACTTGCACTTGAGGGCAGCTACTTAAGTTGACTTTTTGACAGTGGTAGTTATTTTCAGTTATGGGCTTCCGAAAGGTTTTGGTGATACAGTTGTTATGGTATATTTTGTTGCTTTCTTCTGGTGGAATGAATAGAAGGTCATTTTGTGAACTTCACTTGAAATGAACTTCTTAAGTGTATTGGTTTTCTATAAACTAGATTTATGGAAATGTATTTAGTAGAGAAATTAGAATTCAGTTTTGATTTTTAAGAAAATTGTAGTGGCTATGATCAGGTGAGTTAGGAAAAAAAACCAATGAAGTGCTAATTTAAAAAAAAATATGTAGAAAATTACTTTTTTAGTAAAACCTTTTTTCTAAATGTAGGCAGCAGAATTGAGATAATTTTTGAAACTAAATTGTTTGATAACTGTATTAATAGCGTGAATTCTGTGTTTCTATATATCAGGAGATACCAGGTAGGGAGTAAGGAGGATACTCTGAGAGTTTTGTTTGAGAGAAAGGAATGCAGATTTCTGAAGGCTAATTTAATGCTTCAACAAAACGTTTATATTTGAATTTTATATTGCCCCTCCGTGTAAAAGTATCTATTGAAGGTCTAATTTTTTTAAGTATAAAAGTTTACAGGTTTATGACAAGTTTGTAGCTTGTGTGTTTTGTTAGTAATATTTTTATGCTGTTTTTACATGCTACCAATTTAATTTCAAGTACTGTTCATGTGCTGTTTAACACATACCGTTGTGGATTATTTTTAGCTTTCCCAAACTTAAAACTTTTTGGGCACAACTGACTCATGCTAACTGATAGTGTTAGCATATGAAGGGGGTTTTAATATTTCAGTATTTTTTTTAATTGGTGTTTTGAATTTACTTATTGTATGCATCCTTATGCATCGGTGAAAAGTTTGGCATAAATTACATTTCATTCTATTTATCAAGTAAGGAGGCATCTAATTAATATTAGGAATACTATCTCAGTTTTGCCATTTAATTAATTTGGCTCTTGACTATATTCAACTCCAATAATAATAGAAATATTTTAGTATGTTTTTTCTGTTTTCAAATATTTTTTTTAACTTTGTAGAATATTGATGTCCATGTGCTTCATTGACAAGATGAGAAATTTTAGATTCTGTACTTTGTAGAAAACTGATAGCATTGATGTAGTGTTAATTCTACATGAAAGAATTGAGGGACGAGAAGCTCATTAGAATAGTATGTGTTTTAATAATTCAGTTGCTCAGGTTATGTAAGACAAGGAATGGAATAATGAAGGAAGAATGAATTTGACAGAGCCACATCTCATTTAATGCCTCACATGGTCTGTGGAGAGCTATAGGTGAAATTAAAAATTGCATATTTGGTGTATGTGCAATAATTACTGCATTTGATATTTATACCCTTTTGTAATGCTGATAAATTTATTATTTTGGAGGTAATTCAAGTAAAAGAATATTGCCTTTTCTGAATTTCCTTTTCACCGAAGTTATATCCAGGTCTTTTGCACTGAATCTGCCATGAGGCAAGATATTTACACTGGATGTATAGTTAGTGCAAAGTTTGTCTCCAAAGAATGAGGATTGAGTGGAATTGAGATTAGTAGGCAAAGAAAATGAGTCTGTTGTAGTAAAAAGGCTGGTAAATCATTGAAATACATTCATAGTGCCTGCAAAATCCAGAAATTCAAGATGGATTATCTCCCCTTTAATTCAAAGGGCTTGAGGGAGCTAGACGATTCTGGGAATCTGTTCTGTTAGAAAGAGAGAGAGAGAGAACAGAACAGGACAGGACAAGAATGGCCACCCCCTTGGTCCTGACGTATGAGGCCTGGCATTCCGAGAGTAGTTTCATGAGAAACAGTGAAACAGCCGGTAAGATCCTCTCCTGCTGTATGCTTCTGCCACTTTTCTCTTTGGGTACTCGTCAGATGTCTCTGAATCAGTGGAGTTCACTGTCTTGGAAAGCTACATCAGCAAAAATGGACAAGGTCCTGCTGTTAAGTATTACAGCTGGTAAGTTAAGGATCAGATATGTGTCAAAACCAGGTCGAGGCAGGCAGCAGAGCCATGCAGCTGTGAGCAAGGGAAGGATGGAAACTGACTGAGGCAGAGACTTAGACCAACTTTCTCAGTCATAATGCGCAGTTAAGTTGGCTCAACTGCCCATGAAGCTGCTATGTTTAGTAAAAGGAAAAAAAATAATTCATAGGCCATGACTCTGTTACTTTTGATTCTGGATAGATACAGTAACAATAGAGTTAAATAGCCCTACAGTACATTTAGTACTGTCATCAAGTTTGTGAGTGATCCTAGAGCGGCTGTGTTGTTAATATATTCAAGGCCAGAGCCTTGTTCTTGTTCAGGGGAACATAGACCAGCTGGAAGAATGGGACAACAGGAACCTGATGGAATTCAGCAAGGACAAATGCCAAGTCTTGCAGCTTGAATTGCAGGGACTAAACACCTGCAGTGGTACACTCTGGGGACTTGACTGGCTGCATAGCAATACTGCTGAAAAGGATCTGGGAGTCACAGTAAATAGGCTAAGCATGAGTCAGTAGTGCATCAGTGGATGCTTTCTGTATCATGCTGTCCCAACAGAAGGGTAGGCGCTACAGCAACAGAAGTGATTATTTGTTTTTACTATGTGCTTATTAGACCTCATCTGAAATACTACAAGAAAGGTGCTGACAAACTAGATTGAGTCTAGCAGAAGAGAGTCAGGGGCTGGAGCTCCTAACCTATAGGTTTGTTCAGCTTGGAGTGGGAAAGGCTGAAGAAATACCCAAAAGGGGCTTCCCGTTGCTGTGAAGAGGTTACTGAGATAGTGCAGCCAGGCTAAAGTACTGAAGTACGTGGCAGGAGGATTAGAGATAATGATAATTAAAATATGGAGTTCCAACTAGAAAGAAATGAAAAGCTCATGTTCTGAGGATTATTTAAGCACTGATTCAGGTTGCCCAAAGAGATTATGGGCAGCTACTCTTTTTGTAGTTGATATTCAAGATGAAATTTAGATAAGCAACTCAGTCTGAATTCAGGATTGGCCTGGTTTGAGCAGAATGTTGGACTAGATGACCTCCTGAGGATCCCTTCTGTGATCACTTCAAAATTGGCATGAAATAGGTTTGTGTTTTGCAACTTTGGAGTCAATCAACAGGGAGGAAACCCTGTCCAAACTTGAGAGGAAGGGAAAGCAGGCATCAGTTGTTTCTCCTAATGGAAGACTGACTACCAGACGGATGGAGGAGGAGCACATGCGTTAATTTATTAGTGTGCGAGAATCACTGAAAACTGTAAACAAATATGTTTTGAAATACTCATAAACGCATGTTGTGCACTTGATCTGTATTGCTAATTAAGGTATCTTCAGAGGGAATTTCATGGGAATTGCGTAAAGAATTTCTGAACAATGCAGATTGGACCAAGATGTCAATATCTTTTGCAGAGTACTTATGGTACCTATGCTGCTCCTTATTCCCCTCCTTTCTCCAGGCAAAAAGTGACCAAACAGTTACTCTAATTTTCCTAGTATATTATCTTCAGATGTCACAAGTTTTTAACAAAGTAAGGAATTCACCTTCCTTTTCCCTAGGCATGTTTGTCATGTCATATTAATTGAAGTCTTTTATTCTTTTTTCAAAATGAACAGGCCATGAAATATGTGATTGAGTGACACTTCATAAAATGATTGAAAGCTTGTTTAATAATTGGTTAACGTAAATTATAGAAATGTTAATTCGGCACTGAATGAGAGCTTTCTAATGAGTCTTTCTAAAAGCTCTGCTTATTTTCTTACACTACTTTTTATTGAACATTTCAATATTCTATGTTTTATTACAAGAAGCAGTAAGACACTTTTTTTTGGTTCTGATTTTCAGTGTATGAATTAAATGTCATGGTTCTTTATTTGCCAGTGTTAGTATGCCCAGATAAGAACACATTAAATGGAGAATTTTAAATGTGTTTTATGTAAGTAAATTTAGTGCTAGACTCTTACTTGAAAAGGCTTTGGGTTCTTTGCTCTGTAATTGCATATATTCTAGGTATACATAGAAATTATCATTCTGGATCAGTAAGGTGGCGGTTCCTTTGGTCTTGTGTAGTCTGGGTAGCATAGGGGTTGAGAAGAGGTACATGAGGTCAATCTGTGGAATAAAATTATAGAATTATATATATTACAAAATTTACGAAGGTAACTGTGGAATGATAGATATTGTAATGGAGATTCTTGAAAAGTTTGACTGGTCACTGTAGGTGAAGGAATTAAACTGGGGAGAGGCAGACATGCTGTGATTAGGTGGCATGTATTCAGAAACATGGAATAGTGATAGTAGAACCTGGTTACAGATGACAAGTTGGCAGACTTTTCAGCAGGCAAAATATTGGTATAGCTGTTGTCACTCAGGAAGAGGCTTTAAAATAATCATAGACAGCCATCTGAAAACTTCAACTCTCAGTACTTGCTACGAACCAAGCAAAAAAAATAAAAAGAATTATGAAAGTGATATGGGGAAAAATGTTATGTATTTCTGTGCTATACATACAGTTTGAATACTGGTTACAATTTGCATTGGTCTGTCTTGGAGCAGAAAAGATAACTGCATCTGACATTAACAGTAACTCTTGGATAAAGAGGGACTGAATTGACTAGCTTGGAAGAGAAGTGATACAAGTTGAAAAAACTGGTGCTGGGAAAGAGTAGAGAAATTCCTGCTTCTTAAGGAAAAAAAAGATTTCATCAAAACTGGGAGGCTATACCACAGAAAGATTGCTGTTTGGAAGGGGGGCAGGTTGGGTTGTGGGGTTTTGATGGGGTGGGTTTTTTTTGTTTGGTTGGTTGTTTTTTCTGTGTGTGGTTTTTTTTGTTTTTTGTTTTGTGAGGTTTTTTTGTTTGGTTGTTTTGGGGGTTTTTTTTTGGTTTTTTGTTCTGCCCTTCCTCAAGCATATATGACTTTACAGGTGTGGAAACTGGATATTGTAACAGGTAGGCTTTGGTCTGCCTTTGTGCAGAAGTTAGTATGTTCTGTGGAGGAAGAGTTGTGAAATATATTGGTGTTTAAGGGTAGAAGTGTCCTACAAACTTAAGTATGCATATAGATGCAATCAACCTTTGAAGCATTTTGAACCCTATGTGAAGTTCCAGTTAGATGGAATGGAACCCTGATCACAACTGGCAGCACAAAAGACAGGTCAAGAAGAGAATTGTTTAGGCGCTAGGAGGCACTTTGAGAAAGGAATAGTCTAGACAAAGCAGGTGAGCTTGATCTTGAAGTAAATACAGACTGTTGTGATGTGAAATAATGTGATTCTTTAAGCCTAAAGGTATAGTAAAGGACAGGGAAGCAAATAAGTCAGATGATTCAGATATATACTATCACAGCAGTCATTGTGTCCAGTAAGGATAGCTTGAAATTTACAGCTGGACCAGAAGGGATGCAAGATAAGAACATAGGTGAGAATTCTGAAAAAAATCAACAGACTTGCAGATGGAGGACTGAATTTTAAAAATAACATCAAGAAAAAATGCATGTTATATACTCTCCCTCTCAATAGGGATGTCCATTATAGATATGCAAGAAGTTTAAAAGCTGTAACTAGTGAAGTAATGTCTTACACTTGATGAAGATCTTGGTGTAACAAGCATTGCATAGACCTGGTTGATAATAAAAAACAACAGAGAGAATTGAAGCATTATTTAAAATTATACTTTCAGACTTCTCTGCATACATACATGTGTGTAAGCAGAGAAACAATATGACGACAGTTGACCAACCGTTTCATGAAGTGTAACTTTCTAGAATATACAAGCAGGAAAAACTATTTTTGCTTGAGGAATTTTATAAGACAAATTTAGTTAGCTTAATCCAGAGCTGCAACACTTAGCTTTTTTTGGAAGATGCTTAAATTCAGTAGACATGCCCTTGTTTAATCTGAAAATTTCCTGCAGTACTGTAAATTGTCTTTCTATGCTTCTCAAAGCTGTACTGGTCTGAGAACAGAGGCGTCTACTACATGATAAAATAGGGAATTAAAAACATAAAATCCCAGATACTGCAGTAGAGCATCTCTGTCTTTAGAGCTGCCCAAGGCTTAAACACTCCTGTTAAACAGTGACTGGATCAGACTTCTCAGCAAATGCTGTTGCAGCACATTCAATTCTTTTTGTGCAGAAAGAAACTGTATAGTAGTTGGATAAAACACTGAATACCCTGGGGCTGTAGGGCCTCCAACTGAGAATTCTCTTATACTAGACAAAGGGAATCTTGATCCTAGCTTGTTCTTATCTGCCAGTGATTTTTTTTTTTTTTTTTTGTATTTATTTACAACTTCTGAAGAGGAATGCAAAGTGTTTCTGTCTGTGATAGCAGGTAGTGCATTTGGGGCATTCTTTTGAAAACAGGTTTGAAAACCCTTTCAGCTGTGGAAACCATTGAATGCACTTTTTGCCCTGTGCCACCAAATTATACCTTCTGGTGCTTTTTGAGGTCATTAGTGAATAAGGCTTAGTTTTATTGAAAGGACTGTTTAGGTGTATGTTTCAAGAGAAAAATTTTGGCTATGGATTTGGAAAGCTAAATGGTAGGCATAAAAATTTATTGGAAAAAAGCTTGCTTAAATAGCCTTGATGCAGCCAGTAAAGAGACATGTGAATTGTGAATGCATTAAGAAGGAAGAATTGCGTTAAAAGAGTTGACATCAAATTAATTGGTAAATATTTCTGAGCAGTATGAAACACTTATGTCCCTTCTGTACTTTGAGCATTGTAACAGTACCTAGTAACATTGTACCTAGTGTTTCTTGGTAACATGAAAGGCACCCTTGGTGACTGTGGTGTGACAGAGGAGTTATGTATTGATCTGATAATCTAAAATGCATTCAGTCACTGGGCCGTAATGGTAGAAAGCCAAGAGATTTCATAAAACTCGAACTTGTGGATTTTTAACTAGAAACCTGTGCTGTTATGGAGAGCTAGCATATAGATGATTTTACACCCATAACGATAACTTGGAGAATTATGAAACTATAGAAATTGTAAACTGCTTGTATTCCTTAATGGGTTCTAAAATAACAAAAGAAAAAGATCTTTGGTAATGGTGTGATGAGCAGGATGATGCTTTCATTCAGTGAGTAGCTGTGGCCAAAAAGATAGCAATGTGAAAGGAAGCATAATCACTGGAGTGGAGTGAGCAAGTTTGTGTGTGCATAATAAAGGTGTATTTTTTAACGTTGTTTATCTGGAATGGCTACTGTAATCATAATGACTGTGTAACACATAGTGAAATGAAGTAGTAATGAGAAGCCTGGAGAACCTCTGCTTCCTAACAGCCATCTCCTTTTCCCCTCTTCTCCCCTCCAAAAAAAGAAAAACTTGTAAAAGATGGGATAATTTACCATAGAAAAATGAGGAGATGCAAAGTTTATAAAATGTAAATGATAAAAAGGAAAGTGTGTTAGATTAAGTCCTTGTCTCATACAGGAGTGTGTTACACCATGAAATTAAAAAATTAGGAATTAATTACAAATGCTTGATTTTTCTGCAGAGTATTTATTAATGTATTATTGCTTGTCATTGTAAGTTGTTACACCCAAACTGTGAAGACATTATTTAAGAACATTCTGTGGCTGTCAAAACCCAGACTTAATATTTTTTATTATTAAAAAAAATAAAGACAGCAAATAAGAACAGTGTGGTAGAGATCAGGAAGGGAATAATTTTGGGTAAAATTATTCCACAAATGGCTGTAGTCAGGTTCTTGTTATCCTACAATGTGGTTTCCTTTGATTCATGTTAAATGGAATAGTGGACTAAATAAACAACTGGTATTTTGTGTATTGTTACTTCTATATCACTATAATGGTTAACATGTTACTTTTTAAACACTTAAGATTTGTTTTCCTGCTTTGAGTTTCTGTACTGGTAATTATGACTGCCTCTGTTTTGCTCTGAGGTAGACAAACTTTTTTTTGAATATTTAATATTTTTTTTCCTTCCCTGCCAAGGATTATGTACTGAAGGCCTATACCGTGTTAGTGGGAATAAAACAGATCAAGACAACATTCAGAAACAGTTTGATCAAGGTAAGAGCAGATTTTATTATTCAAAGCCAAAATGGAACTTGAATTCTCCATGGAGTTATCACAGTGCAATATAAAAGGGTTGCACCTTTAAATTGACTTCCATAACACCAAGTGCCTAATGCTATGGTAGGTTGTATTGGTATAGTCCAGGTTATTACGAATGAAGCTTTGTATAAACCAAAGATAGAATAGAATCTCATTGCAGTTGACTTTAAGTGCTGTTAAAATATTTTCTGATTGATATTCCAATGTTTTAAACAGTTTAAAATGCAGTCCTACGTGTCCCTTATGTTAGTAAGTCATCAGTCCTAGGCATTAAGACATTCACTTCTCCCTTACATCCTCCCCTTCATAGGTAGTACTTCTTAATACTTATTTTTTTGAAAGCTCCTTTGAATAATATGGATTAACAATTAAAACTTGATAATAAATTTCTAACACAAGCTTCTTCATGCTAGAATATACTGGAATATGATTGGTAGATCATGCTGTTTACTTTGATGTGTTAAAGAGAGGTCAGCGTTTTTTTCCTTCTGTTTTCTCATTTAATTTATGATCTCAGTTGATATTTCAAAATGAAAACACTGCTTAAAAGTTCTTGGATATTAATCATGAGCTTTTGCCTGTGAAAAATAGTAAAATACCTCTTAGATGATAAGGAAGATAAATGTACTAGTTATTTATCCTGTGCTGTGCTGTTTCAGATAATCTGAGTATGATGCTAGATTTTCTTCAGCCCTTTTTAAAGGATGTCCTAGAGTTTCAGGTGAAGTGGACTTTTGAAAAGTAAAAAAGCATTTTCAAATTTTCAGTTTTTAAATACTCAGCTTCAGTGCTTCCACTTCTGGCCTTGGCTTAAAAATTACCTGGTGTGGCTTTATTTTTATAACTTTCAGTTAAAAAACCCCTCTCTAGTTATAAACCATAAAGCTTCTGTTATTTGGGAATCTAGCAGTAGATTATATGGCCACGTGTGGTCACTGGTATGTTTTGTTATCCTTCTTTAAAAGGCTTTTTGTAGTCACATGAACACAATCACAAATTTTAAACTCTATTTCCCAAAATTTTGTTTAAAAACTTATTATTGGTCAAAATTGATAAATCAGAAGCTAGTCAGTGGCTACTATAAAAGTATTTAAGTCTGCCTGGAGACTTAGACTTTATTTTTCTGATCTTCTACTGTTTTCTTACGCTATGAAATTTTCTTACACTTGATTGTGTGTGGGTCACAGTGATGGCAGCTTATCTGTAGGTTTAATTTATTTGTGCATTTTGTAACATTCGGCAACATTTAAATTTTTTTATGAATTCTTGTTTTCATAAAATGCTGTATAGGAATGATAGCTGTAGGTTTTACTTACACTGCTGTTTCATTTTGGTTTACAGATCATAATATCAGCCTAGAGTCTATGGGAGTAACAGTAAATGCAGTGGCTGGGGCTCTTAAAGCTTTTTTTGCCGATCTGCCAGATCCATTAATTCCTTACTCTTTGCATCAAGAGTTGTTAGAAACATCGAGTAAGTAATAAACAATCTTGTCTTGATCTAATTACATTATATTAATTGACCTTACTGCAATTTTTACTTCATTGTCAGTTGAAAGCACTAGCTGCAGTGAAATATTGTTAAATTGCTTAGACATGTACATTCTTTTTAATCTTTAAAATTAACAGAACTGTATAATGGAATAAACACAGTATTTTTTCTAAATAAGTTGAGATTTATTATGTCTCTTTTTTTCCTAGGAAATTCAGTTGCTGAAATGTATATATATTTTTAATTTTGTTTGGGTTTTTTTTTTGTTTTGTTTCGTTCATTCTTTATTGGTGCTGTATATGATGAAAGTTCTTGCAAATGTTTTGCAGTTCTTAACAGGGGAAAACCCCCTTGCATTCATGATGTATTGCATTCAAAATAGGCTTTAGAAATCAGACACATCTGTGGGATATCATGTAATTCTCTTCCAGATGCAGATTTTTTTCAAATTCTTTTTGAAATCCCTATAAGATGAAATGCTTAATTTTGTTTGTCTTACAAACGTTTTTCAGACACTTCAAAGTAAAATTACTAAATTCTTCCCTTTTCTATAAGAATATCTCTCTTGTATTGGCAGCAAACTTTCAGAAGAAGACTGCTACACATTTTTGCAGGATACAGCTGTGACGTACTGTAATCTTAATGCTTTTTCGTTCAAAACGTGAAAATACTAGTGTAAACCAAAGGCTTGAGCCTGGACTTGATTAATACAGTCCATTAGAAATTTTGTGGGTTTGAATGATATCTCTAGATACCTATTTGTGGTATTTCTGCTGTAGTTTTCTGGCAAATCGCTTTTTAATGCAATTAGTTAGGGTTTTTTGTTTGTTGGTTTTGTTTTGTTTTTTAAGTATGATAGTTGAATTTCAGTGAAAACATGAAATAGCATAGAATATAAATGGACTTACATCAAATTTTTTTTTTACCAATGTAGTCAAGTAATAGAGGTGAGCCTGTATTCCTTTTTATGATATGAATTGTAATTCTGCAGAATGTATGGTTCTACAGTACTTTAGTAGTACTTCCCACAGGTGTTTTAGCAGCATAAGTTTTTTTTGTGTGTTTGTTTTGTTTTGTTTTCTGGTTGCTTTTTCTTTTAAAATTTTTTGTTTGGTTTTTTTTTGGTTTTTTGTTTTTTATTCTCTAGTTCTTCCTTACATGTTGATTATTTCCTCTTTGAAGCATAGATAATGTCCCTTGGGCCTGTGAAAATCCCTGTTCTCCTTTAAACAGTATATTTAAAACAGCTGCACCAGGCTTAATTCATATTTTTTTTATTTGAATAACTGCTAAGCTTAAGATATTCTAAGTTCATGTGAATATCTTCCTTTCCCCAAATCTTTATGAAGCTTCAGTCTAAATAAATCTTGGCTATATTGAAGTCATTACATTTTGCAAGCAGAGGAAAACCTAACAAGAAGTAACCCTGTCACGTTGTTCATTATCATTCTACAAGCCAACAGTGCTAATCAAGTCATTCTTTACTGTTAAACACAGATAAATAATTCTGCTTAAATATAGAAAAATAATTTTGTCTTTAGATACTTCTGTAATTAAAAATATTTAATGCAATAATATCATAATGCAATAATAATAGTATTATACTAGGAAAAAAACTTGGAAATGCTATGTTCAATATGTCTTTCTAGATGTGTTAGTAAATGTCACTTATTCCTGTAGAAATCATCGATAAGACAGAACGACTACATGAGTTAAAAGAAATTGTGAAGAAATTCCACCCAGTGAACTATGATGTCTTCAAATACATAATAACACATCTAAACAGGTTTAGTATTTTTCTACTAAGATTTTAAGTTGTAGCATTGCAAAAAAATAGTAACAATGAATTGACTACTAGAATTTCAAATTTCGTGCTGCATTGCTCATGTTAATATAAATGTAGAAAATGAAACTAGGAGTTAGAGGTTGATAAAAGGTTTGTATATTCTGTTCAAATTTTACTGACGTATAAATATCTGGCATTATCACTACTATGAAGTTACACAAATGGTGTACGTAGTGAAAAACCTTGAAAGAACTACTTTGTACTGCAGTTACAGAGATTTTTTTTTTTTTCTTAAAGATCCGCTTGAGGTTTGTGGTTTTGGGGGTTTGTTGGGTTTTTTTTCTGTATTTTTAGACAGAATCAGAGGGTTGTTGAGGTTGTAAGGGACCTTTGACAATTGTTTAGTCCAACCCCATTGCTTTGGAAGAGTCAACTAGAACAGATTTCCCAGGACTGTGTCCAGCTGGTTTTGCAGTTTTTTCCAAGGAGGGAGACTCCACAATCTCTTTGGGTAACCTGTGCTAGTGCTGTCACCCTCACAGTAAAAAATGTTTTCTTACCCACAGCCAGAAGTTACTATGTGTGTTTTCTGCCTGTGGCTTTTTGTCCTGTCAGTAAGCACCACTCAGTCCATCTCAATCCATCTTCTTTACACCCCTCTATTGGGTGTTTAAATCCAATTGTAAGACTTCCTCTGAGCTTTTCCAGGCTAAGCAGTTCAAGCTTGCCCAGCCTTTCCTCATTTGGGATTCTCTGTCTCTTAATGATCTTTGTGTCACTTCATTGGCCTTGCTCCAGTGTGTCCATGTGTGTCTGTTGTGCTTGACTGTCCAGAGCTGGACCTCATACTCCAGATGTGGCCTTTGCAGTGCTGAGTAGAGGGGAAAGATCACATCCCTAGACCTGCTGGCAGAACTCTTAATGCAAGCTAGGATGCTGTTGGCTGCCTTTGCCACAGCGGCACGTTGCTGGCTCATGTTCAGTTTGTTGTCCTCCAGGACGTTCAGGTCCTACCCTACAATGGTGCTTTCCAGCCGGGCAATTTTGCATATATATACATCAATAAGCTTTTAATGACATTTAAGTTGTTAAATTGTTCCAGAGTAGTGTGTGTGTCTGTGGTTTTTTGCAGCTATTTGTAAAGATTTAACTGAGCATGTAATATCTGGGCAGAAATGGACCTTTTAACCTTTTTTAGTCCATACAGCAAATTCAGCCCTAAAATAGATAAAATCATATCAATGAATGTAATTATTCCATACATTTACGTATTACAGGATTGCAAGATGTGCTTGCATGTATCTGGAGTAAAACAAAACATCTCAAATTTGACACAGTTATTAGTTACCTGAAGTGTTCAGTAGTTCTTAATGGACCTGATAGAAATTTCTATGAAAGAGTGGCAACCTGAATTGTCATAAGTCTTCAGCTGGTCACTTATTTGCATAGTACAGCTGAATGCTCAGTGTCAGGTAACTGTATTACTGCAAGTAGAAGAGCCATGTCACTCATCTACATGGCTTTTGAACACTTCCAGGGACGGTGATTCCACCGCTCCCCTGGGAAGCCTGTTCTGTTCCAATGCCTGATCACCCTCTCAGTGAAGAAATTTTGTAATATCCAGTCTAAACCTCCCTTGGTGCAACTTGAGGCCATTAGCTCTTGTCCTATTGCTTGTTCCTTGGGAGAATAGGCCAGCCACTTCCTCACTCCATCCTCCTTTCAGGTAGTTGTAGAGAGCGATAAAGTTCCCCATAAGCCTTCTCTTCTCCAGACTAAACAACCCTAGTTCCCTCAGCTGTTCCTAATCAAACTTGTGCTCCAGACCCTTCACCATCTTCATTGCTCTTCTTTGGACCCGCTCCAGCACCTGAATATAGTGAGAGGCCCAGAACCAAACACAGTATTTGAAGTGTGGCCTCACCAGTGCCAAGTACAGGGAGACAATCACTTCCCTAGCCCTGCTGGCTGTGCTATTGCTGATAGAGGCCAGGATGCTGTTGGCCTCCTTGGCTGCTTGGGCACAAGCTGGCTCATGTTCAGCTGCCGTCTGAAAAAGTGCAGTACTGAAAGTGCACTCAATCCCCTCATCCAGATCATCACTGGAGATATTGAACATCGGTGGCCCCAATACCAAGCCTTGAGGGACACCAATAGTGACTGATTGCCAACTAGATGTGACACTATTTACCACCGCTCTTTGCGCTTAACCATCCAGCCATATTTTACCCAGTGAAGAATCCACCTATCTAGACTATGAGCAGACAGTTTCTCCAGAAGAATGCTGTGGGAGGCAGTGTCAAATGCTTTACTAGAGTCCACATAGAGAATATCTACAGCCTTTCCCTCATCAACCAGGTGGGTCACCTTGTCGTAGAAGATCAGGTTGGTCAAGCAGGACCTGCCCTTCATGTACCTGTGCTGACTGAAGTCAGGAGGAATTTATACACAAATGAATCTGGTATATGAACAAAACTCTTTAAAAATGCTAAACAAAGTGTAAGCTTACATTTATGTTTTCAGGTTCTTTAATCCTTAAATAAAGGTAAAATACAATTCTTTTAAGAAAAAGATTATGAATATTGCTGTCTCTCAGAAATAGTATCCAAATATCCCTTGGACCAAGCTTATTAAAACCAGACTGAGAGGCAGTATTTGTGTACCCTCATCCTATTTGGAATAAGTAATGCACATACTAAAATGGAAGTCTACCCTTTATAGTTACCACTGTACATGCAGTGTAAAGGAGTGAAAATATTTTCTTATAGCATTAATTCTAGTGTTTACTGTGGTTTTCACAGCTTTTGAATCTATGGACTACAGCCAGCTGTCAGAAATTCTTGCAGTCTGCTCTTGTTAATCATAAAAATTGTAGCTGACAAGTTGCTGAAGTTTTATTTTCTCTCTTTCTGCAGGACAACTGTAGCTGTTACCTTTGTACTGTCTACTGTAGTTTAGCAATTGCATGTTCCCAGCTGAATGAGTATCTTAGGTGTTTGTTGGATTTATTAACACATAATTTTTCTTGCATCTCTCCTCAATTACTTCTAGAAAAAATGGTGATATTGCTTTATAATGCAGAGTATTTTTTAGAAAACAGAATATTCTGACTCTTTCTAACTTATGAGAAGCAGTGCATTTTTTTTTTTCTGAGGTGGCATTTAATTGGAGATGATAAGTTTTGTAACAGGATGGTTTGTTGTTGGCTTTGTTTGTGTTTTGTTTCGTTTTTTCCTTTCTTGTAATAGTATTCTAATAAATAATTAATTTAGATCATGAGTGTCATAGATGTTAATATTGACTGCCCTACAGTAAGAAGCCATTTCCATAAGACATTCTAATGGATGTCTTGTAGACATTTTGATGTATGAAGTGTTATTTTTATGAAATCCTGTAGCTGGTTGAGAAATCTAAAGTTTATTATTGTCACTTCAAAATGTTGGTGGGGTGTTGAACTTATTTCTTGATTAATAGCTGAATCAGATTTATATTTGTTACCTATTCAAATCTGAAGAGTTGTGGCTTCTAAATTTTCTTCTGCATAGTAGCTTAAACAAAACCAAGAATGGTTGTTTAAATGGATAGCTGGAGAAAAGTAATAAAAACCTTGAGATTGTTTAATAAGAATGCTTGCAGTGGGAGAGCTATGAAAATATCTGTAGTTGAATGCATACTGGTTGTATTTCATACTGTGCATGTTATTCTCATTTCAGGGTTAGTCAGCAATATAAAACCAACTTTATGACTGCTGATAACTTATCAATTTGTTTCTGGCCTACTTTGATGAGACCTGATTTTGAAAACAGAGAGTTTCTTTCTACCACCAAAATCCACCAGTCGGTTATAGAGACCTTCATCCAACAGTGTCAGTTTTTCTTTTACAACGGAGAGATTGTAGAAGCACCTAACCCAGTGGCATGTCAGCCACCTACTTCCAACGCAGTGCAGATGGTAGAGCCAATGGTACCTCTTCAGTTACCACCACCGCTGCAGCCTCAGCTGATACAGTCACAATTACCAGCAGACCCTCTTGGTATTATATA
This sequence comes from Coracopsis vasa, assembly GCA_026283785.1. Lineage (NCBI taxonomy): Eukaryota > Metazoa > Chordata > Aves > Psittaciformes > Psittacidae > Coracopsis > Coracopsis vasa. Next base: position 42,864 of record JANHGB010049158.1, read on the forward strand.
AACAGAAGATGATTGCAGGCAGCCTGGCACTGGACAGTAAGGACAAGCTATAGACATGCATGTTTCAGGATACAGTAATATACTTCATATTTATGACAAATAATTCCCATCCAGCTGATTGGACATCTTTTTGTTATATCCTGTACTGTGTTCTTCATTTGTACACACTGCAGATAAAAACTGTGTGATAAGCATGACTGGAGAGGTTTAATTTTTAAAAGCAAAAATAGCTATAAAGTACAAAGCTGCTGCTGCATGATACCTTATTGCAATCACTATATCATTCCTGCCTGTGACAGTTTGTCACAATATATTGTGAATAAAATTTTTCTATAGAAATTTAATGATTTAAAAATTACATTTATGAAACATTCAATGCTTACAGCCTGCTTTATGGCTGTTTTTGTTATTTAACATGCTATTTTTGGCAATTTTATTCACATACGAGCGTTCTGTGTAAACAACTAAAGCCCAGCTATAGTTTATTTTGTAATCTCCTGGCTACTTATGTGATGGTATGCTTAGGACGGTTTATGGAAGAATGCAAAATGCACTGTTGAGAATTTTACAGTCCCTCACCATCCATCTTTACTTGTAAGTAAACCTGTGGACAGTTTGTTAAGGGTGGGTGAACTTACTCATTATTTCTTACAGCACAATACCAAGGACATGCTTGTTGTAAAAGTGAGTTTCAAATATTGTACAAAAATTTTGATGTTGCCTACTTATTTCTTTCTGTTCCATTACTGAACTAAACATTTTGTAAAACTGTTAATTCTGTAAACAGCTGCATGTTTAAAAGATCATTGATGGTCTTGTAAACTTAATCTAATATATTTTAGATATTTTAATTTTTCCCACTTGGGAATACATGTAGTGTTTAGAAAATAGTTCATGACATTTTCATATAAGGTTATATAACTTTTCATACATAAACATGAATTTTGTTGTAGTAAAATTCTCTAAACCAAACAATGTTTTAATCTAGGACTTCAATTAATCTATTCTTTAAATCTATTTTTATGTGACCCTTTAAAGATATACAAAAATGCATTGCTAATACATAGCAATAAATACTTTGGGTACTGACAATTAACCTCTTTGGAGTGTGTATATATAAAATCACATAAACTTGTATTATTTTTTTTTTCCTGTGGTATGTTGTACTAAAAATTCAAATGACTGATTTTTTTTTCACCATGTTTTTAAATTATCTCTTTTTATTTCATTTATTTTACTTTTACGTTGGTACCAGTTTTGCTGTAAAAGAATGCTGCTTAATTTAAACAAATCTTTGGGTTAATTATTTTGTTAGTGGTAAAAAACTTAGAAGGTTACAAATTGTAGCAAAGGAGAGACCATAGATAAACACTACCTGTGAGACTTTTCATAGCAGCTTTTTTTCTTTCATGCTCAAAATTCACCTTTTTAGGTCTGCAAAGAAGGAAACAGTTTTGGCTCATTCAGCTGCTAGAATGTTTTGTGTAGTTAAAAAAAAAAAAAGCTTTATGATGGTCACTGTTGTAATCTTCACTTATAACAAGATTTAAGATCGTCTTGTATGTATTATAGTAAATAGATGATTTTGAGAATTAAGGCTTTTAAGAGTTTGATTTGCTCCATTTTCCCAAAATAAAAATTGCCTTTGCCACTTATGTCCTAGGTATTGTACTTCTAATTACGACTTGGAGTATCATTCTAGATTACTACGATACCATAAACCGGGCTGCTGTTTGAAGTACATGTATATTATAAATTATCTTGATATTGTGTTATATTCTTGCAAGTAATTATCTTTTCTAAGAAAAACAAAAAGAAAAGTCAACCCTATTCCTATTGCAAAGCACACAGGAGTTAATAATACAATAAAGTCTGTCGTGTAAATTGTAGTATTCTTAACTTGTTCTACTTTACCTGTTGTCTATATAGTTTTTATTTATGGTTTTCAGTCTAATCTTGGCATGTTTAGCAAAGAAAATGGAACTTCAAGAGTTTTATAAACTATTTCTAGGTTGCTAAAGAATTTATTTTTCTACTGTATATGGTATAGACAGAGCATCACCTGTACAGGAAACATGTCTATTTCTAGTAGAAGTAAGCTTAAAAATAAAAGCCAGTCATATCCATATTTGAAAGTTCTATCTATAAAGTATCTCCAGTCTTTGTAATGTGAATTACATTTTAAACTTTCTACAAATTCAAGTTGTTTGCCATACTATTTAACTAATCTTTGAATACTAATTTTTAGAATCATTTACATTCCATTTCATGACAAACTTTCATGTTGAAGTTGTGATCTGCAGTATTTGCAGTATCATTTATTTCTTGCGTGTGATGTTATGGCTAAATTATGTCATGATTTTTAAAGGTCTTAACACTTAGATTTGGCCAGATATGAAAGTGTTATTGCATTTACCTGATAAAACATAAAAAGAGAAATAAGAAAGCATGGCATGTGGCGCTTGATGGTCACATGGAGGAATCCCTGCATACTGTTTGCATTACAGAAGTGTTACATGCAGGAATGTGTATATGTGTAATGTGTACACTTTGATATTTTTTATGTGCTTGCGTGTTGATGTACACAGGCATATGTGCACAGACTTGCATGCACATACACCCATGTAGTAAAGTTTTTAAAAGAAACTAGGAAATTATACCATCGTTATTAAAGATTTATAATAGAGCTTTCTCTATTATTATTTTTATTAGTGCTATAAAATGAGGAAGCATGTCATTATATATGAATTCCTCATATCTTGGCTCATGTAGTCCCTTCTAGTTTTAATGAAAATCCAAACAATAATAACTATATTTTTTAATGTGAGCATTTTTACAGTAATATTTATCTTGATATAGATACAAATGTATATTATTTTTGGTTGAGCATCTCAGTGACACTTTATGGAGTAGTTTCTTTTTTATGTAATATTGGTATAGACATACTGCAGTGCATTGTCTTTTATTGTTTTTAGTAATTTTAAAATTCCAGACCTGAGTTACAAAAGTGCCATTTTAAGTAATGCTTAACAGGTTATTTCAAAATTCCTTAACCTCCATGGTCTTTCGGAATTTAACATACTTAGTGTAAATATATGGCAGATGTCAACTTAAGTGAAAAGAAACGTTGTTGTTGTTCTATGTTTTCTCCATTATTTGAATCCTGGTTGCTAGGAAATTATAGAAATGTTTAGTTGCTGGAGTTTAGCTTCTGATATTTATGATAAATACAGAAAACCTATCAATTGGAGATTAAAAAAAATTGCCTTAGCTCACATGCTTATTTCAGGTTTTTCCAGTAATTGTGATGCTGTTTGTCAACTGAAAAAATTACATTTATATAAAAAATTAAAGTAAAAATTTTGTTTTTCATTTATAATGTAATCTTTTGTTGCTACATCAGCAGAATGCTGCAGTAAATTAAATATCAGCAAAGCTTATTCTGTATAAAAGATGCAACGAATAAAATACTAAGATGCTTACTGTGTATAATGTTCAGTTTAGTTACCTACTAAATTTTTAAAGGCAAAAGCACCCCACTTTTCACATACCCAGGGATGAAAGTTAGCAGTAAATCTTGCTAAACTGCACGCATCAAGTGTTTAAAGCATTCTTGGAGGGAGGGTGTCTCTTATGGATCTCATGAAATTACTTTTTCCTGTGGAATTTTGAAACCTGAAGAAAAAACTGGGGGTTTTGAGGTCAGCTTTATATTTTCAGAGTTGTATGTTATTGGTCATAACTCTGCTAACTATGTGGGATGAAGTCAGCTTGATAATAGTACTGCTTTTAGTTTCTGTGCATGCAGCAAATATGCATACATCGTTTCTTCAGAGCATCTGGAGTCATGGCCGATACACAGCTAACTGCAAAAACTTCTTGACAGCCTTCAAATCTGAACACTGCTCAGCTTTTATTGTGTATCTTAACATATTGAGGTACTGGAGCATTTTAATCTTTAATAGGATGTGTTTTACCTGTAATTACCTGTCAGTGTGCAAATCTCAGGTTTTTAGATTGCTGTAGCAAAACCCATCTTGATCAAATCTGAAGCATAATGCTGTTTTCAGGCTGTGCAGCAGGCCAGGAAATTCTGATGAGCAGCAGTGCTAGAGAACCAAAGTGTAACTTTACTGTTCACTTGTGTCAGATTTGGTCCTTTGACTAATTCATAGTTTCAATGGAATCAGAAGGGATAAATTTAATCTGTCATCATGGCTAGTGAAAGCAAACACTTCCTTCCTTTTCTTATTGGCAGTTTCTTTCCCAAGTGTGTAGATGGTGCATCTTACGGCTGTTGCCCATATGTTTCTCATCTTCCTTAGAAAATACAGCACGTGTGTTTAGACCTGGTATTTTTGTTGCTGAATTGAGTGTTGTTGATGCCCAGCCAACATTCTGGTGCTTTTATATTGCAGAATAGGGTTTAATATACCTGATTACATTAATAATAATTTGTCCGTTACTTTTTTTTATTTGGTGTGATTTAGACAATATGGAGAATTAAATATTTTCACTGCCTACAGTGCAGTAACTGTGTTTTTTTAGAGTATGATTATAACGAAAGGCTGTTGTTGCTTCTACTTGCAAGCTGTTTGAGTTAAGAAAAGATCGGAAGGGAATTTTGTGATGTTGCTTCTAGCCATGGCTGCATGTCAGTGCTTCTGGGGTGGATACACTGACTTGAAGAGTATCTCTGATTGCTTCTGTGACTGACTGATTTATGTAGTGTAGCTGTAGCTTGTATTTTCCCCAGAACTGCAGTACCACAACCTATCTGTTCCTACAGATTTTTCTGCTTCGCTGCTGGAGAAGTGAAGGCAAAGCAGCTGTTCTCATCTCTTCCTGTAGTTCTCTCAGCTTTGCCACTGATGAGAATTGTCAGGGGCTCCTAAGTTGCTCTTGCAGGGTTTTACTGAATTAAAAGTTAAGAACTATACCAAGTGGTAAGATAAGAGCTGAAGTTCTCTGGTTAACTGGCACTGAATGCGATGAATTGGTGAAGCATCTGGAAATAAGCAAGTTGCACTATTGAATTACAAGCAGTGTGTTCTCCCCAAAGGTTCCACCATTTGTCTTGGCTGTGCAACCTGAGTTTCTGCAGTGACTGCCTTTACTTGATCATATTGACCCTGTGCAGGTTGGGAGTGAAGAAGAGATCAAGAAACCTACCTCAAAAAAAAAAATCATGTACTTTGAACAGCTGCCTCTTAAAACATTTAGATGATATTACTATATATAGAATGTAGCAAAATAACAATATGGAGAATGAAATGTCCGTGGTTCATTGTTAAAATATGTATGTATATGCACATATGCTTTTTTTAACTTGGTAAAGAAGCAGATGTTGATACTGTGGTTCTAACAGAGTAATGGGTGGCCAGCCTGCTACAGATGGATACTGCTTACAATTCAGATGTTAAGTTTTGAAAACTGAATGTAAACAGATGTGTGTAATTTTGATATCTTATCTGTGAGTTGTCTAGCTCTAAAGTTGCTTTAATTTTGTTACCCTGTGTGGTTACACAAATCAGTCTGGTTTTATGTCCTTTATTTAACTGTATTAGAGTTGAAAATTTTCATTATCTCTTGACAGATGACTGCTTTCTTTATTCTTTTTTCTCTTAGTATTTATTTTAAAGTCAAAACTTACAATTTATAACATGGTCATAATACTTGTCTCCTGTAAAATATGCTGGGTCCCACATAAAGTTTATAAAAGCCTGTCAATACTCTTTTGTCCCCTTTTGTCTGCACTTGTCTGTGTGCACTTATTTGCTGTTTTGGGGATGCAGGACTTGGGTGATGCAGCACTTGTCCACATCCAGACATCCTGATTGCTAGGAGATAGATATTGGAGTGATCCTTTCCTTATCTTAACTTGCTTTTAATAAAGGAGTGCTGGAAGGAGCAGCTAGGAGATCATTTAAAACAGTGAAGGGTAAGTATTACTGGTTCTCAGTATATCAGTGAGATGAAGACACCTGCCTCAGTCAGGCTTCATCTCTGTGCTAGAGGTTTGTGAGTAGGGAGCCTTTTTATCACTTTGTAGTGTAAAGGGAGGAGATAATAAAGCTCTTACCTGTACCTTCCTCTCTAACCTCAAGGGCCAGCATTGTTCTTGCAGAATTTGGGGCTCACTAAGTCCTCTTTGTCCGTCGTGGCGCTCAGCCCCACAGAAAAATTATCATGAATTAATATGTAGCCTTCAACCAAAACTGATGCAGCTGAGCAGTGGAGACATACATACCAAACTTGAATTGTTCTTCAGCATCCCTGTACCTGAAGCATGCTGCCCTGTTTCATTGTTATTTTTTAATATAAAAGTCTTGAGTGGGATTACAACCACTAGCTGCAGTTCTAAGTCATCTTTATATCTCCTCACAGCTGACCAGATTTATTTACGAGGGTACAAAGCTTCTCTGACCTGAAGTACTTCTGGGGAAGTAGAAATCGAGCTTTCTTCTCCTTGGGCTATCAAGTATTATTTTGTTTTCTCTCTTCATTTCAAAGAATGCAGTTTCTAAGAAAAATAGGGGCCTGAACTGTTACCTGTCAGAGATGTGATTTCATAGCATGATAGTGAACTAAACACCCAGCTCATTCAGTGAGGACATGGAAGTAGTCTATGAAGACATTAATCCAGCTGGAATCATTTGGAAGACTGTTCATGGCAGAGGAAGTGAACTGTGGATCAAAATATCCTTTCAGCCATGGCTATAGTTGCTCTTTTAAGTAAAATTAACACTTCCCCCCCCCCCCCTTTTATTCCCCAGAAGGGAGGTGAACTAGTGTGTATGTAATGCGATTGTCAAAGCTGAGCTCAATGGGGAAATAAGCAAACAACTGACACCACAAACACCCTAAAAGACTCTGCAGACATCTGTGTACAATCCTAGCAGTCAAAATGTCAGGAGGAACTGGATGCTTCTGCTTTTCTCCAAGACTACGTACTTCACGTAAGCTGAGAGGCAGGGACTCATGGCTCCCTTTGGATTTTGACTACTGCCCTGTGTCCAGTATTCTACTTAGAACACTGGCCATAACAAATGTGTTTTTTAAGCCTGACCTGTAAATAGGCTGAGCCCGATTGCTGGAATGTTACCCTCCCTCATAATTTTTTTTTTTTATTTTTTTTTTTTTTTTACCTTTGCTATTTCTTTTTTTCTCTCCCCCTTTGCTCCCCCCTTCCCATTCCCCCTGGAAACACGAGTGCTGCTCAGAGTTCCCTCAGTATGAAGAAGAGATTCTGCTGCAGGGCATTCTCATTTGGGAGTGCTTGGCTTTAGATCTCGCCTCTCCTTCTTTGCTCTACAAGAATGTGTGTTTGTTAACTTCTGGGCTTGCTACAAAACCTTTCTTTCCGCCTCCCTAAAGTTGCTGAGGATGAGTGGGCTGAAGCGAATATCTACAGGCAGTTATTTATCTTTGTGCATTAATTTATGGAACAGGTGCCCAGAGCCCTACCATGGCAAGATTTGTTCAGAAATGGAACGAAAGAAAGAAGCTTACAACTTCTATGAGTCTCTTGCCTTCTGATGTACTAGTTAGGGAAGCCTACAGCTATTCTTGCACTGAATGAATGTATGTTTAGGAGTATGTACTGAACTCATTCAGATGGGAAGTGTATATTTTGAATTGTCTTGCAAAAAAAAAAAAAAAAGGCAATTGCCTTCTTGCAGGTGTTGGACGTACAGCTGAAGTGAAGGAGTACTGGAAAGCGTGCTAAGTATGAGCAGATAGGATGTGTGACTAGTTTACTCATCAGTAGGAAGCTAAGAAAGGGTATTTTAGGAGCTTAGACATTTTAAACTGAATTGAAGGAAATATTTATGGTGGGTATTTTTTTTCCTTCTAGTGCTTTCAGTGGCTTCTCTCTGCATTTTTATGATATGAGGGCATGTTCCAACGCACTCCATTCCCAGTGCTGCAGTGCTCTTCACAGCCATCTAGTTATATGCGGAAGACAATTTGCACAGCTTTTTCACTTTCAGCGTAAGAACCAAGAACTTCAAAAGAAATGCCTGCTTATAGGGTGTCTTTTCTGGTTTTCATGTAGGGTGAGAGAGTTCCCCACCCTGACAAAGTTCTCAAGAACGTACATGGTTGGCGAGAAACACAGTCCTTACAGTTTCTGTGGGTTTTGGGGGCTGTCTGGTTTTTAAATTTTCTTTCTTTTTATAAGAAGGAGGGGAAAAATCCCTGGCTAATACATGTTTTTATTGTGGAATTGTAAACAAGATTTTTATTTGGGGGGTGGAATTTGCTATTCAAAGAAAGAATTGGCAAAGTAGCCCTCTGGGGATACCAGTGAAGTGTTCACATTACAGAGGATAACCTTTTGTTCTTTTATTGTTAGTTTTCCTAGTGGCATCACAGTTATCTAACCAGCAAACAGATCTTTTCTTATGGCTTTGTACAGTCGATTTGCAGGTATATGAATGCCATTTTTAAACTATTATAATTGCATTCAGTAGTAAAAAAAAAAAAAAACTTGTGTGGAGGTATCTGCTTATGGGGGAGGCCCTAAATTGTTCTTTGTTCTGATGGTGAGTAAAAGGGATCCAGACTTCTTGCTAAGACTATAAAAAGGAGACAGCTGACACATTCTTCCTCATTAAAGAACATTTAAGGTGACTTTTTTTTCCTGAAGTGGTGAAAGTTTGTTTTCAACTGCAACTGGCACTACTGCAGCTGCAACATCTGGAGCACCCATGTACGAAGGAAAAAAAGTCTGTTCTGTGTATGTAGCTTTCCAAAGAGAGAAGCAATAGTTAAAGCAGATAAAAGCATGTCTTAATTTTTCTTTACTGGAAATGTGACTACAAGAATGTCTGTTTTATAGTCTTATCCCATAATCTGGCTGAGTGCAAATGCCAGATTTATATTTTCTACCCATCTCTCAAAAATACAGAACAGACCTGTGTTCTTGTTATAGACTTGTTAAAGTCTCATTTCTGACCTGTACCCAATTTCTTCTATTAAAAGTTGTCTACACATGTACAGAATCATAGTAACTCAATGGCAGTATTAGCTAAATTTAGAAGGCTTAGTGAATGTTGTCAGAAATCAGTCTTTGGTTAGAGTATATCTGATAAAGTTAAGACCAAGTCCTGTGTTGCTGTCAAAATGCCTCTCCACCTTGGAAGAGAAGCTAACTTGGGATAGCAATGTTGCACTGCCTGCTTTGGTAGAGGTTCAGTTAGCAAGGAAGGAATTACAGTTTTCATTTACTTGTGAAGTCCCTAATGGGGAGCTTCTACTTGATCAGTGGAAGTCTCACATATGTGCATGTACACACTGAAGGGTGATGAAAATAGCTTGTAACACTTGTTTTGTCTACGTGTTCATCTATTATTTTTGTGTCCCCAAATATCTCAGATTCAGCTGTGTGTACAGCACAACTTGCTGAGTTTTCCACCTCGTGTTGAAAACTAAATTCTCAAATGCATGCATTTTTAGTCTCTGCTTCCTGAAGAGTGTCTATGCTTTATCCATACATTTGGTATTCAAGAAGCAGAAGAGATATTAAAAGTGAGCAATTTTACCTCTCTGAATTTCAGAAAAATCTGGAATTTTTTGCATTGGGAACTGGCCCGTTCTGTTTCTGTGGCAGAAGTCCATATGCACCACTCCTGCAGGTGCACTGTGGGTAGCTGGTTCCTTGTGTCTTGAGGCAAGGCAGAGGCTCAAGGGTTGGCCTTTTATGTGCAGTTATATCCTTGAAAACCTGTGATAAATGGCTGTGTCCTGCCCTCCTTAAATACTGCAGTGGGAAACATGTCTCCCTGTGATTTTGAAAATAAGTTTAGAAAAATTATCCTCTTGTCTCACATCAGCAATGTGAGTATTTGCCCTTTCCCTCAAGAGGCTTGAAGGAACCTGCTTCCGTTCAGGAACTGCACACTTTCCCTGATTCTTCTGATAGTAATTGGTGAGGAGGTAGAGAACTGTGTAAACAAGTTTTCAGAATAACTGAATGGCAAAATGAAAGAGAAGTTGAGATATATGCACGAGATCTTCATGTGCACATACTCACTGAGCAGAAAATAATGAAGTCCTTTTCCCTTTTGATTCTGAAAAATAGTTATATTCTGTTTTAGAGATGTGTATAAAAATGCACAGGCACAAGTACAGTGGTCTTCTCAAATCTAGGCAACTGATCTCACCCTTTGGTTTGTTACAACTGCAAATGATATTCATAGAAAGCTTACTGCTAAAAATCCTTTGGCCCTCCATACCTTCTTAAATGAAACAAAGTAGTGAAGAGCACAGAATGACCTTGCCTGACTCGCATTGCACATTGATAGTCTGTATGTCGCCTTGCCCATTTGTTATAGCAAGCTGATGTCTCTTGCCTTATACTTAGATCATGCAGTATTTGAACAAGAAACATTTCATGCTTTGGGGTATTTGGCCCTTTCTTGCTGGTGTATTTAGGGGCCCACCTGTACAATAAAAAGAGTAAACTGGGTAATGCAGGTACAATAGCTGGGATTATGTAGATTTTTGTAAATCATACTGGTGAAATCTCAGATAGGAAAATGGGTAAGAGCTAGAGTTAAAGCAAAGATCTTCACAAAGTGGGAAAAACTTAGTTTTTAAAGAAGGTGAAGATCCAATTGAAGATGTGAAAGTAAGCTACTTCAAATAGAGGAATGGCTGCATGTGTTAATGTAAAAGCTTAAGATACACAAGTGGGTTCATTTGACTACTTTTCTGTATTCAAATTGTTGTGCTGGTTTAATCAATACAAATGCTTATTAGATTTGAAAATTTACACAAGTGTTGAGATACAGCTCTTGACCCAGAAGAGTTTATGAAAATAAAGATATTTGAATATACAAATGTAGGTCTTAATCATTCTTGTATCTGGTGGAAATTAATCTACACTTTTCTTCTAAACTTGTGAAACAGTTTCCACACCTTTCTCCATGTCTTATTTCAGTGATTCAGTATCCTTGTGGAAAGAAATATTCGCCTGGTAGCCAAGCTAAATCTTCTTTACTGCAAGGTAAACTGTCTTCTTCTAGTTCTATTGCAAGTGGACATGGTGAATATTTATCACTGTCACCTTTATGGTGATCTTTAGGTGCTGGAAGACTGCTATATCCCATTGCTCTCTCAGTGCTTTCCACAGCTGTCTTTTCTTTCTCCAAGTAAACATTCCTTTAAGTTTTTTTTTTTACAGTTTGTGTTTGTGAACTTTGTAGAACCTTGTTGCGTTTCTTGTAAGCATATTGGTGGTCCAAACTGGGCACAGTCTTGTCCACTGCACTAATACAAATTATGACAGTGTCTTGTATCATGTAAGTTACATGTAAGGGTGATTAGTCACTAAGTCAATATACTATAAACCCTGAATTTTACCAGTGTGTACTTTTAAAATTGTACCATTCAGACAGGGAGAATGGGTTTAAGCGAAGCTCATGAGAACCCAAGTCTTTCTACTGCACTGTTCAATGTGTGTTTCTGTCTGCTTGAGTAGCTGAAATGGTGTGAACTGCTGGATCATAGGCGACTCTTCAGTAAGTGCGTGAGTAATGGGGGGAAAGATGGGGAATGAAGCATTCTGCAATTCTGCCTTTCAAAGAAGTCGAGAGGCAGGCAGTTTTATATTAGTTTCTCCTGAGATACTAGCTATTAAATCATGATACAGCTCTGTGATCCAACACTGTTACTGAGAAGGATGATAGAGAAAAAGCAAAAGACATAGTGAGCCTTAGATAAAAGCAAAGGTGGACTTTCAAAATGGTTACTGAATTGATCTGTGAGGAACAGAGGATGTGTCTCTTGTTAAAGCATGTGTACTTAATGCAGATTTGCTGCTTTCCTCAATTATCATGGCTGGCTTGCTTTGAAGAAGTATTAAAATTGCTTAGTTCAGTGAGGATTCTGGAATTAATGTTTGTTCTTTAGTGAATGCTTCCAACATTCAAGAGAGAAATATTGTTAGGTGGTGTAAGACAGATGCCTTCATTTCTGAATTACTTCCATATATCCAAAATGTTAAAATACTTTCCATTTCTCAGAGTACCTAATTAACATTTTATAAGTCCTTATTCTAAAATTGAAAAAAAATGAAGATTTTAACTTTGTCTGCAAAGATATACATGATGTTGTATAAACAATGCAAATATCTTTGGCACTGAATCCCATAATAAAGATCTCATTTGGTACATGCTAAATTTAAGATTTAATGTCACGTTTCCATGGGGTTTATTGACTATTAAATTTATGGCTCCCTTCATCAGTTCCAGGGCTAGATAAAAGCAACAAAAAACCCTAACAAATCCTTTAACTTGTGAAATAAATACCAACGTCTGAAGGTCTGTGATTTGGCCTTTTAAACGCACAGCTGTCCTCCTTTCATTCTCCTCACTTTCTTTACATTCATAAGAAGGTAAATCCACAGCACTGCACTGTGACTACTCATTGCAATAGAGGTCATTAATCAAGTTATGCTGTTTTTGGAGTGTGATATCAATATCACTCCCTTCAGCCTTTAGTGTTGACAGTGCATTCCAAAATATTGAAACAGCAGTTTCTTAAATGGCAAAACAAACGACTTACAGTACATCTGTAAAAGGTGATAAAATGAAAAGATTGCTTTAAGAAAAATATCCTATTAGGAAGCATATTTCTCTAGCATTTTGTTGATATATTTCTAGATACAGCTATGAATACATGATGTGATGTAGAATGCAATGTATATTGTTCTAGAAATGCAGTCCATTGTGGTGTGAATGGGAAGGTTTTATTGACTTAAGTGTGAGATAACCATAGGACCAATTGGTTGCAAAGCCACTGCAGAAAGCACTAGTATGTGTACAACAAGGAATATAGAAATGGATTTATTTTTCACAGTCTTGACACTTTTGTGTGTTGTTGAGACACTAACACAAGATGAATTTGTTTTCTTTCTACCCCAATTATGTCATCAGTATTCAACTGGAAATTTCTTAAGGGATGCCTGAGAACAGAGATGGGGTTTACTGGGGTATTCATCATGTTACAAAAGATCATGTGTCTTTGAGTTCGGAGGGGAAGGGAAAAATCATCAAAGCAGTTAGGCTATTTACTTATATTGTGCTGCTCTTGAATAGGTACCAAAACAATGTATAAAACAGTGACATGTGAACTCTTGTGCTTAGCAAAGTTTTGCTCTGAATGGTAGGCTTAGGTTTTGGGTAGGCTTTCTCCAATGTCACCTCAGCAGTTTGGGGCATCTGATGACTAGCTAGCTGCATATAGTATTATTCATTTGGACTGCACGTGGTTATTTTATTCTCAGCAGCAGCCCACTGCTGGGCCCCAGCAGTGAGGTTGTTCTGGGTTGACATGCGTTGATGTGCTCTCCAGGAAGGCAGGGTAAGGTGCCCTGTGGGCTGGCACTTCCCACTGTAGTCCCAGTACAGTTTGCAGACTGCAAGCAAGATACCTTCAGCTGAGATTCACTTTGAAGAACATGCCTGCTTGAGCAATTAAAAAAAACCCTTATTTTCCTTTTTGCTTAAAGTACTTTGGCTGGTTTTCACGTTCTTCCTCATAGCCAGTTTTGCACATCTTGATGTTCATCATTGAAAGCATTCACTGCCAACAGCTTCAGGGCTCCTAAGGCTGAATTAGACATAGGAGTGATCCTTATGTTACCTTTTCAGTCTGAATGCCTTTCTGCTTTCTCTCCTTCCTTTTTTTTCAGGAAGGGATCAGTGCTGAATGGTTCTGCTCAGCAATGCTGATCAGCATCTAGGACAGCAAATCAAGCAGAACTCTTGCAGACATTTTGCACGAAGGAGTTATTGAGCAACATCATGCAAGTTCCTTCTCTCTCTGACACTTCACTGTCATTCTTTTGAGGTGATGGTTTGTATTGGCTGCAGGCCTCTAGCTACAGAATATTTGCTAGAGGACAGGATACACCTGAGTCAGTGCTCTAGCAGAGACGTGCAGTATGACAGCAAACAAGTTCATTGTGGACAGCTTAGGGCCAGGAGGTCACATAGCCCCAAGCACACACGTTGCATAGGAGGGAGGTGACTTCCCTCAGAGGTTGTATATCATCACTCAGATCTCCAGGTGAACACCTGGGAGCCGCTGTGCTGCCAGCCCCTGTGAGCAGACTGACTGAGTGCAATGAGTGCGCGCCTGGAAAACTGACCCTTGCAGAGCTCATGCACCTCCGTGCCTTTCTTCATGTTCCCCCAGATCTCCTGTGGCCACAGTGCTCCACTGAATGTTCACTCATATTCTATCACTGTGTTTTGGTTTCTTTTCTCACAGATGGATCAGCTTGTATTTTTCCTGGCTCAAAATCTGTGTTCCGCTAATACTTCCTGAAACCCTCCTCAATCTCTTTGCTCAGTTACGGCGATGTTCGTGAGATGTATTATTGACTAAGTATGTGACTAACATGCTGCTCTCTTCTTGGCATACTTCCTTCAATTAATCAATATATCTGTTAAACAGAATGGGGCTAGTATGAGTCTCCGGGATGTGATGTGATAAAAGCTTCAGCTTGATGTTATGTCATTTGCTGTTACCCTTTGTGTTTAACTGTACAGCCAATTTTCATTTGTGTGACTTGCACAGCTGGACTAGCCCTCAATTAAAGACTCTGGAATGACTGTATTGAATGTTTTATTAATATTTTCTCTGAGGTGTTCTCATCATCTGTGATGTTTGTTTGTAAAACAACACAGAAATAAAACTACAAATGGCACCATCTCAGATTTGCTGTCGATCAACTCTGTCTCACAGTGTGGCCACTTTCTGTGCGGCCTAGTGTGCAGAGCTGTGTCATTTCCCCTTTCCCTGGCAGCAAAGCCAATAAACCTCTGGATAATATGTTATTATTATATGGAAATTTATGCATTATTTTAGTGGGGGTTCACTTCTTTGATTCTCACATTTAATTGGTTTCCAGTATAGTTTCATTTTTAATGAAGTTTTCATGTTCTTGGGAGGTCCCTTCTAGCTATTCTAGACTATCTAGACTTTAGACTTAACTCATTCGGTTTTATGGAAGTTAGAGTAATGGTCTTGTTCACTTTAAAATAACTTTTTCTTCCCGTAACTAGGCAAAGTGTAATTCCCTCAGGCCAAATGGATAGTGCTGTTCACTCTGTCCTCAGCGTGGTATCCTTTCCCTCTTCCTGAAACTGTGAATGGGATTTCACCCGGATTTATCCTCTCCCAAGTTTTGCCTTGTTTGTCTTTAAAGCACCTATATGGCTCAACCCGAGATTTGTTGCAAGCATTATTTTTGTACGCAAGGAAAACCAGAGAATTAGGTATTTTCATCTTTCTAAATTAGTTCCTCCTCTTTGTCATCTAAAATAGAGTCTTTGCTTGAGCCTGTTCATAGTCAGAAAATGAGCGTATGTAATGTGAGGACATAAAACAGATCTCAGGGCATTCATACATACCTTTGTGTTGGCTGTTATCTTGGGGTATCCTTACTGTGCCTTTAGTTCTTCAAGTCTACTGTAAAGAAAACAGCTTTTCTCTTTGTCTGCCACTGTGAGAGACTCACTACTGCAACTTTAAATAATTATCTTCATGAAAACAAACGTCAACTTGCCATTGCTACTATTACTTTATTTTGTCAGAAATGCAACTGAGGCAAATACTTCACTAAAATATCTCTGCCTTGGGTAATGGCCCTGCTGTAACACTGACTATCCCTGTCTAAAAGAATACATAACAAATAATAATCTTTACCGGGGTTTAGTTCTAGAAATTCTTTTTTTTCATGTTTCATACAGTAGGTTTGACCTTTAATCTAAAGAAAAAAGGGCTGTGAAACCTCCATTCATGTTCACTGTTGAACCTTAGAGCACAGGAAATATATAGGAACAGGAAAAATAAAGACTTAATACATCAGGCCTGCATGATGGACAGACCCTTTCTGCACGTTACATGTCTTTTAACCAGATGTGAATTGTATTATAGCTAGAATAATAGTTATGTGTGCTAGAGGCTAATCTCTTGAATCAGAAAGCCATTTGTTTTATTATTCTTAAGGCTCTTATACTACAGGAACCTGCTACAATTCCAAAGTGTGAGTGGAGAGGCTGATGCTAATGAAAGTAAATACTGCAAAAACCTGTGCATCGAAAGAAGCATGAACTGGTGTGTCTGAGCACATTATTTCCATTGAGAAGATTTCCAGTGTTGATTCAGTGAAATTCACCACAGATAACTGAAATTAATATGATTTGGTTTTATTTTGTTGGTGCAGACGTTGTTACTGCAGCTTTGTGTCTACACATACACATGATGTGTTGAAATGATTTGAATATTTTGACTTTCAACAGGCTAAAATAATTAACATTTAAGAACGTCACTGCTCGTCTCTGTGCTCTGCTGAATGTTGTGTATGTGGATGTTAATTGAAGCAAAGATTCAAAGCTCAGTTTAAAAAAAACCCAATTAAAGCAGCCTGCACCATCACTGGAGGTAGGACAAAATAATTTCAAACTGTCTCAAAACGAGAGTGGATCTGTCTCAAATGAACGTTGCAGCCATTCAACTATAGGGTAAAACTGCAAACCCCCCTCTTGGGCTCCTGGTTATGTTTTATGAGTAATGGCTGTTGGAGGCAACAAATTCCAGGAGCAGGCTCAGGATGCTGATTTCCACACAGACATGATCCCTCAGTTTGGTCTGTATGTCTTTAGGCTTTTGTCGATCCACTTTCAGTTACCAAAGCTTTCCACACATCATAATGGAAGTCTAAGTCCCAATTAAAGGCTTCACATTGCACTAGACTGTGAAGTGCTGAAAAATAGAAGCTCTGAAAGCCAGCTATGGATCTAACATGATTAACCGAGGGTATCCTCAGGCCTCTGAAAATAAGCAGGGAAGGCTTATGCTGGGACAACTTTCTCAGTAACTTCTCCAAGCTTCCTGCCCTACTCTGTCCACGTCCAATTTTTTTATGATTCAGGGGCTTATGTTTTAGGTTAAAATGTAACATTTTACAGAGAACTATCACTCATTTCCATGTGCTTTAAAACTGTACTGCAGTACAGCCCTTTGGGAGCTGTTTCACAAACAGTTTGAAAATCCATGCAGTGGAGATACAGAGATATAAGCTTGTCATGTGTCCCAAGGTAATTCGTTCTGGCTGGTTAATCAAATCCTTCAGTTAAAGCAGGGATTGGAGTGACTGACTTCCTTTGTGTTCTTGAAGCATATTTGGAAAACTGGCACTTACAAGACTTAAGGGTTTGTTAAAAGATGCTCCTCTGAGGGAGGACTGCTTGCTTTGATGTAAACTAGTTGTCTAACAAGCCACCAACTCAGGTCTGTTTACAGCACCAGGAGAGGTGGACTGCAGAAAAAACTTCTTTTGACTGTCTAGTCCGTTGTCATCTGGAAAAAGTGGTTTGTATACGCTGGAATTTCAATAGGATATTGTGGTATGTATCTGATATCTTTTCAGAAGTTACTTTATTGCTTTTGTCTTGGTTTTGTGACATGAAACAGGCAGGAAGCAGGAGATAAGGGTAGTGGCTGAGAGACAGCAATGCTTGTTTAGCTGCTTTCCTTACTGCATGCTGATACAGTTGTCTTTAATTCTCATTCATATTTGGTACACTGGATTTACATTTATTCATACTTTTTTGCTTTGTTCACCTTTCTTTGGTTCTCTTTCAGGCAGTTACTCTGCTTTTTTTGTTCCTGTGTGCACAAATGCACTGCAGTTATATTTATGAAAGAGAGTTTAGCCAAATAAACCAGCTTAGCCTATGCTCCACAGGGACCATTAAAGTTCTTCTTATTCTTACTATTCATGTTAATGCTTTGGATTTTAATTACTTTCACATGCAGATAAATATTACATGTTCTGTATACCTGTAAAGCAGGTTCTATGAATTCATTAAAATCACTTTTGTTTCATCTAGCATTTGCTTTATAACATTTTCAACAGGAGCAAATTCTGTAGATTTTGCTGGGTTTGAATTCACACTGAAGTCCTTAGTGATTTTTATCTGTACTAGATTTAACTTTTTAGTGTTCTGTACATAATTGTAAGCTTTTACCATATGCGCGTATCAGATCCATGTTTAGCTGTGTCGCTGCACTTCCAGAAGAGAACGTCACTCATGATCCTTTTTCGAATATTAAACAAACACGCATGAAGAGGTTGAGCAATGACAAAGCAGATGAACACATACTGAGGCAGTACACATGACACAAGTAAGAACGCAGCAGCTAACACCTAGGTAAGATCTTACTGTGCCACAGAATTAGCAAAGATGATTTCTAAAGGAGTTCAGAGAGTGCTGTGTGTATATTGGAGCGGGAAGAACGCTGCTTTCCCCAGATAACCTCAGGAAACATCACCGTTAGAAGTGGCTAGTTCAGAGGCAGATGTGTTCTTCGTAACTTTCTAAAAGCCAGCTCATCCCATGGATAACATGGCTAAGGACTGCCATGTTCATGTGTATTGCACAGCTAATTCAAGTTCAGGAATGACCCTTAAACCTGGCTAACTTCCTAAGATCCACAGCAGTGGAGTATATTATGGGTTGCAGTCTTTTTCCATGGGAAATGAATGTTTCTTGACACCTAAGATAGTGTTAAGAAACCATACAATAATTCCTTAATATCACAAACATTTTGGTTGTTAAGTAAATGATTCCATATGTAGAATAAGCCACAAATCATTTAGTCCTTGAGTTCCTCTGTTTGAGATGTCTCTCTGGCTGTGGGTTAGGAAGGAGCTTTTAGACTTAAAAGGTAAAATCCCATAAAAGGAGTTTAAACGGGAGTAATTTTTCATTTTTTTGTTTTGGTTTTCTCCTCAGAGAGAATATTTCTACCTCTGACAAAGGTTTTGAAAAGTTTGATGATGTTTGCGCTTTGTGCTTTGACTTTGATAGACAAAACTGTATATATTCCTCTCTCCCCCAGCATAGTTTTATTTCAGATTGTAGCTGGTTTGTCGTTCAAAGGAAAAAATAAACAACATAGTAGGTTTGCTTGGGCTGCTGTAGCAAACCCTGTTTTCCTTAAAGTAATGAAATTTAGTTCAGCTTCCAAATTAACTTTTAATTCTCTAGAATATTTACAAAAAAAAGAACCCCTTAACTGCCTAATGATATAATAAACAAATATAAAAGCACTGTTTTTATGCAGTCTTCTAAATCAGAAGGTAAACCAAAACTTTTTTGTTTCTTTGTAGACTTGAAATGAAAATTTTCACTCAGATGTGGGCTATTTTTGCAAAAAAGAAACAAAATAAAAAAAGGCAGAAAACGCTAATGCTTAGTTTTCACTGGAGGGTAATATCCATATTATTTAAGTTTACAATGGGCTGCTTGTGCTTAGATGAACAGTTACTACATCATAACTCTTGTAACAAGGGTAACAGGAGTTCAGGCATTCGTCATACTAAAGCCTCTAGAGACAGGAAGGCAGCTTATATACTTTAATATTCTCTGGCTTCGTGCCCTGTTTTAAAATACTCCTATAACATCTTTTACACATACTTTGTATTGGCTGTGTTCAAAGTAAATGTATGCAAGTTGTGGTAGTTAACAATGACTGAGAAGCTTCGTAGTGTTTTCCATCCAAAGATCCCAGAGCAGTTCAGCATGTAATTCCCTTAAAACCTTTCTGAAAACAGAGCTTGGATTTTAAATCTACGTCAGAACATATTATAACTGTTACTAGAGAGGGTTACTGGTATATTTTTTTAATTCTTTCTTTATTCTATGTTATGCATTTGGTTTATCTGCTTTGGAGATGGAATGCTACGGAACCAAGCAGAATTACAGCAGGAGTGAATTTGGCTGGGTACCGGCAACCACTGTGTGTTACTTAAATTATTTATATGCTCCTTTGGGAGACTTTCTTCTGTCAGTCATAAAAGAAAAAAACAGACAATTAATACTTTGTGATTCTCTCTTTGGCAGGATGGGAGAAAAGGTACACATAAATCTTTGGGTATTTCTTTCTTTCTCTTGCTATCTCTGACTTCCTAGAAATGTTAGTCATCAGTAACTGAGCAATTTTGCATATGAATTTGTTTTTCAGATACTAGGTGGTGAGATTCAATATGCTCAGGTTTATTTATGAGGGTCTCCATATAAATGTTGAGTACAGAAGAAAACACAGACAATTAGTTATAAGAACCGAAACAAATAAGTATCAGGGCAAAGCTGATTTCACTATTGCAAATCTTGGCTAGCAAGACCAGATTTTTCAGTTTAACAATCTGTAGCTGTGGATCGTTTGAAGTATTTGTATCTCTATCTTTAGAGTTTGTAGGGGAATGAAGATTACTAAAACCATCTCTAGTTTTTGCCTACAGGCCGAGTGACCTGCAGCTCCCAGAGCCAGGGCTTATACTCTGAAGTGTATCCTCAGTCCCGATCACTCTTGTGCATCCCCACTGGCAGGTAGCTGGGCAGCCACAGACACAGGTGGGTGTCTGTTCACAGAAACTGTGTCCTTTGAGCCCAGAGCAAGGATACTGCAGCCTACTGACCTGCTGAGCTGCTTGTCCCTCTTGGGCTGCAGCAGCCATCTCACATGTGGCCCGTGGGACTGTCCCCTGCCCCAGCACATGCAGCCCTGCCTTTGTGTCTCCCTGCAGCCAGCTGCAGACCTTTCACAGGGTGCTTTCCCAGGCAGCAGGATCCCATGGTTGTCCAGGTAAGGCACAGCCATTGCTCTCACATCATTCTGTCATTTTGTATGCTGTGGAAAGGGGAATGAGACGGGGAAGGATGTTAAGTTCAGATACTCAAAACCTGAGGCTGCGTCTCAGCTCTGGTTAACATGAACGAGTGAGAGCCCCATGCTGCAGTAACCTGCATGGGATGGCCTCACCCTCATGGCCCTTTTTACTTGGACTGCTTTTGGTTGTTGCATGTGTACATGTTAGCAGGTTTTGCTTTCTTTTCAGGGGTGTTATTCATAACTAAAGCTCTCTTTTCTTCTGACTCTTGACCCTAAGTAGTGCTGGCTGTGATTTAATGTTTTCTCCCTCACTGGCAGTTCTGGTAGTTGGCTCCCAGTACAAGGCTCTGGCAGAACTTGGGCTCCAGCAACCTTAGTACGGATTCCAGTTCTTTCTCATTTGGACTGAGAGGTATCCTAATTCCAGCTTGCTTTTCCTGTAACGTGCTTCATTATTGCTTCCAGTTTATCAGGAAGGAATAATATTCAGAATATTTGGGGGTTTTGCACAAACAGATGGTGAATAACTGAGCCTAATGAGGGGAATAAGTTGGATCATGGTGGTAGTGTCAAAGAGGGGATTACTGGAAGGTCTGCCTTGTACGAGCTGAGAATGCAACAAACAGAAATCGTAGCCAAGTATATTCCTGAACAGTTTTCTTCTTTGATTTTTCTCCTCTTCACCACCATTTTTGCAACTGTCCTTGTTATTGAAAGTTAAATCAGTGCCATTCATATGTAGGCATGTGCCCTTGTCAAAAATCAGCTTTGAAATCTTCTTTCCTAGCTCCGTCCCTACGTGCATTTTAATATTTCTCTTCCCAGATCTCAGATTTTCTCTTTCCTTTCCTCCAGTCATAAGAATTGAATCAAGTCTTCTATTTTTTTGCATACTGCAAATCAAGAAATAGCAGTTATTTGTGTTATATGCAGAAAATGTTTGCAAGTGTTGCTATGCTTGAGTATAGCTCTGACTGGTGAACTGAGAGTGCTTAATTGCACTTTGCTGTCTCTGTCTGTTCTTGGGAGATTATGGTTGTGCATGCATCCCCAAGCCTGGCAGTTGGCCTAATTTAGTTTAGGACCCATTGTATCTAGAGGTATTCAGGGCTGGCATTAGGCCAGGCCTATTTTAATTGCAGCTTCTCTCAGGCTGCTTCCTGGATTTTTGCTTTTCTCTCTCCCCTACTTTTCAGTTGTGTGGCTGGAGGGGGCGTAGAAGAGCAAACAGTTCACAAAGACTTGAATCTTGGAAGGCATGCACAGGCAAACTCCTTTGCTGCAGACTAGCCACCCATGAACTCTCATCTTCCAACTGGGTAAAGCCTTTGGCACTTGGCGGATGCGGTTTTTTTGGACTATAGATGGTAACAGGAGAGAGTTCAAAAACTGAGAAGGAAGATGTAGTTTTCATCCCATCTATCTCATGAGCAAGAAATCCTTGCCCATAAAAACGATTTTTGTCTGCAAAATTATGGCCTGCAGTTAGGCTTAGGTTCCTGAGTGGGTTGTATAAATCAGGCTGTGCCTTTTACTTCCACTCCTCTTTGTCAGAGAATGAATCTTGAGCCAGAGCCCACTTACTGCTGTTTTTTTTGACTTGCAGTATGCAAATGCTTCAGTAGACAATTGAAATTGAGGGAAAGAAATATGATTATGTGTTTCTAATGCCTTAAGTGTTTGCAAGAAAAAGAAGAGTCTTGGTTGCAAGTTCTTTACTTTCATATTGTCCTTCATAACTCACTTTGCCATCTATCTATAATTTTTCTTCCATTTGCCTTTTTTTCAAGAGGGAAACGAAACCTCCATGTGACTGAGCTGTAGCCTTACGTATCAGTTATCTGCTTCCCTGATCCTGTATGGGCTGATGTGGGAGCATTTAATTCAGTAGCAAACTTGTCCCCTTTGTCCCCTATCTTTTCCTTCAGCTGTAAAACTTATTCTAATTCTATCCAAATCTGGTAGTACCACTCCTGCTTTCTTCCTAACACATCTTTTTTGCCTATTTACAATTGAAATACAAATTCATGAAGCTTAAAACGTCACGTAAAAAAACTATTCAATAAAGGGAGATGGATTAAGTTTTGGAGGAAGGTGGTGAATTCTCCTTTATTTAATATATTAAAAAAAAAAAAAAAGGCAGAAAACTTGGCACTGTGCTTTAGAAAGAGCATGCAGTAGGCTGTATGTTCCAACATTTCTCTCTTTCCTGGAAGAGATTTAGAAAATGACCTCAAAACAATCAATCCTGCATCCTATTGCCACTTTGCAAGATTGGTTGCACATAAGCATTGACTAGTATTTCCAGCAATAGAAAGTTCTCTCAGAAAAAGGTCTTTGTTTGATGTGTAGTGCTAGGGGAGAGAAACTGGGGAACAATTTGTGCATGTAATAAAAACTGCAATCAGGTCTCCTGCCAGTGAGAATAAAATCCACTTATCCATTGAAGTCAACAAGATATTTTGCAGAAAAATTGCTCAGGGAGAATAATGTTGGGAGAATATGGCTCACAGCATCCACTGTGATGATACTGAAAAATCTGGTAGAGTGTCTAGCTAATATGGGTGACTGACTTTCCTGATCACAAATCTGATTTGTCGTAATCGCATTCAACTGCATCTGATGTTGTCATTGAAAGGTATGAAAAAGTTAAACACTAAAAAATAGAACAGTGCACACGAACCTTAATGATTGCATCTGATTCAGCCAGAAAAACTGCTGTGATCAATCCATAAGAGAACCTTTCTTCTTGAAAGCTCACATACCTTGCATAGCCTGCCAGCCTTTTGTAACCAGTCCCTGTTCTCCAGAAAACACAAGCTGTAAGGCAGACTCACCCTGCTCTGAATTTTTATTCCAAACACCATCCGTACCATGTCTGTTCATTACATCAGAATGCAGATGAGATTTTTGCATTTCTGAACAGGATGCTGCAGCTGAGCTTCTTAAGTCAGTTGGAAATGCTAATGAGCCTCCTCGGCTCACCTTGTTTGACAGTTACTGTTCTGCACAGGTTTTCACAAAGGCCCACAGTGTTTAAATGAAGGACACGCATACAATATTTCAAGGAAATAGAGAAAGAACTCAAATATCCCATCCTCCTCTCTTGAATAGGAAGGTGCTCACTTATTTCTTCTATCTCACAGATTTTCCCTTGCTGAAAATAGGCAGCATTTTGTAGATTCTCATTCTTTCAGGACTATCTCAAACATTCTCTTTTATTCAATTTTTCTTTCCTGGTAGAAATATATTTCACATGAAATTTTTGTCAACTTCATCCTGCTTCAGCTACAATACTTTCCAGCTTTTTTTACCTTTTCATTTTGAAAATGTTTCAGATCTCTGGATTAATTTGTTCTGAACCAGACAGGGCTGTTTCAGAGTCTTACCAAACCCAATCACTAATAGTAAAAATAAATTAAAAAAAAGTTTTGTTTTTCACTTAATTAAAAAACCCAAAACCCACAACCTAAAGTTTCTGAGAAGCCTGATGCTTCTAATTTTCAAAAGGAGAACCTAAAGTTGCCATACTGCAAGAGAGTATTTTGTTACTTCTTTGTTTATTTTCTGGCTTTACAATGTTTTTTTAAGGTGAAAATCTTAGTACTAATCAGGGGAGCAATCATGTACTATGCAGGAAATGTCGTCTTGACCTTCTTGAGCCCTGGAAGTGGTTATCCTGAAACATGAGCATTAATATTTCCTGCATTCTCATAGTGTGTGTTACAACTTGTTATATCAAGATCTCAACAGACATCTGAAATACTGGTATTACTTATCTAGCAGCTGTGAGTACAGATAATAGTTCAGAGCATCAACAACTGAAAAAAGAGTAGAAGTTAAGGGAATGCTGCTACTTATCTCTGGTAAAAAAGAATATTCTCTTAACTTCTTTTCTGTATGTATGTGTACAACTGCATCATCTGCTTTGCAGGGTTTTCAGAAATACAACTCTCTTCTAAATTTCTCTTCATATCAAAGCACCATCATCTACTACTTTTTTTCAAAGAGATGCCTTAACTGAATTCTTTATATTTTCAATATGGAATACAATATCAGTTTATATTTTAAAACTTTTACTAGTTTCACATGATTTGTTTAAGTGCTCATTAATTCCAGCTGGTCAAGTTCAGCATTTATTTAGACAGAGGTCAGGATAGGGAAACGTCAGAGAGGAAATGATGTGTTATAACGGAAAGGATAACAGGGGGGGTTGTTTGTTTGGTTTTTTTGTTGTTGCTGTTTTGGGAGTTTTGTGTGTGCATGTGTGTGTGTGTTAAAGTTATTTAACATTAGTATCATATAGATTATTCACTCTCCCTTACCTGTTAGTGGCCTTGGATTATGTTTGTGAAATCCTAAGAAATGCATTTTCCCTTGCATGAGAAGAGATTGCTGTTCTTCTGCATACCTGCGGTTGGGGAAGATAGGAAAGTCATCATCTGACAATCAACTCCAATCACTGCAAAATCAGATTGGTTGCCAGGTGGACATCCTTCATTCTTAATGCCAAATACCCAGAGAGATAATTTCGGTAAATAGGATTTAACAGATCCTCGTTTATTTGTCTGCTTTCCTATACCCTGTGTGTAATGAAATATTCATACCAGAATTCTCCAAAATTCAACACAGGATTATTCACTTCAGACTGGAGGTCTTCTTTGGAACTCCACCTTCCAAAATCCTTTAAAGCAGATTATCCATGAGATAACCAAGCACACATGAGTTAAATTGCTGTCAGCTTACTGAAAGGGAAAATCAAGAAGAAATCAGCAAGCTTTTTCTTTTAAAAATAAAAAAGCCACAGAGCAACACAATGGTCTCAGCCAAAGGAATGTTTAGCTGGTAATAATGTTTACTGAATGAGAAATGTTGTTTAATTAACTGACAGCTCTTCACAAAATGAACACAGATATAGAGAGGGAAAAGGTGGCAGAGGATCTAAACAACACACTGCATCCAGGACCTGAAGCAGAAGTAGAGCTGGTCAGAGAAGGAAAATCCATCCCATGGAAAATCTCACTAGGAGGAATTTTCCAGGCAAAAACTCAATTTGAAGCTCCCTAAAAATGAATGTTTGCCTCCAGATTACTTACTGGCAAAGATCCCATCAAGTTTGCTCTCTGAGTCATGCAGACAAGATATTGGCGAGACTGACAGATTGGCCTTCTTTTTTCCCAGGCCTCTCTTTTCTTTCCAGCCTAGCAATAGTTGCTGTTTATGTAGCTGGGTATGGTATGTTAATCCCATAAGAGATTTTTCTTTCCTTGACTCATATGCAACTTAATGGGAAACATGCCCATCTGATGTAAAGAAATTCCAAGTGTCACCTTTATTTAGGTCCATAAAAGTCCTCCTCTACTAGCTTTAAGAGTGTCCTGTGTGTACCTACAGAAACAGAAAATTTCAAACACTAGTAATTCTTGAATTATATCCTTATATGTGTATATATATAATATAAGTATATATTTATATACTTATATTCAGTGTGTTGAATAAACTTCAGTTCAAGATCAGTTCCTCTTTTCTTTGCTCTTACCTAAAGAAAGTGACTATTTGGTTATAAAGTCTATAAAAACCACAGTCTGATCCAGAAATAAATAAGTATTTAGTAGTGCTATTGCAGCTTTTTTAATATTTTTTGTCAATGATGACGCAACCTCTAGTGATTATTTCTATGAAAGAATTTCAGTGATGTCTATTCACCTCTGGACCTATACTGCAGCCTCTTTTTCTTCTATCTCTTATATCTAGCATGCCATTAATGAAGAATGCTATCAAATACCTTCATCTTTTACTACTACCCTGGGCAGCATTTCAATAGCTGTCCACCATTCAGGAGTACTGCGCTGCCATGTTTCTACTTTACAGAGGGTATCCTATCCTGTGATCCTCAATAATACATCAATTTCTTCTAACTTGCTTCTCAGGATCTTTTCATTAATGTAAGGATGCTTTGTTTTTCACTGACCACACTTAGTTCTTTAGTTCAGTCAAAGACGGTCCTTTCACTGAACATACCATCTAGCTGAGCACATTACTTTTCATAATATATCTTTTCCCAAAGTGCTTCCCATCAGCTGTACCAGTCTCACTGCCAAAGGCACTTTCTCCAGATTTTCATGTAGCATCTGCCCTTTAAAATAAGTGAGTTTATGTATTTTTTTTCCCCTAGGAATTATATATATATATATGTATATATGTATATAAAATAAATCCTGGATGCAGTCATCCTTGAGGCTTTTGTTGAGCTGCATTATTTCTTGTCAAAAACTATAAGATTTTTACATAACTGAACTTCTTCAATGAGGAAATTTTGGTTTTGGAAAAAGGTCGCTTGCCACTTCTTGTCCCACTGTCACTACTTCCACTCTAAAATCTGTCTACATGCGCTAGAGACTACCTATTAAAGTCCAATTATTGGCAATCATGGTAGGATTTGTTTTCAAGCAAGTGCTGCATGATACATGTTTCTTAGACCAGCTTATCACACTTCTTTATAACCCTTGATTAGTCTTTGCCTGTTAATATTAATTAGGTGCTTAAACATCCTGTACCATCAAGGATTATCATGCTTCATTTAATATTGTTTGAACTGAATGCCAAGAAAGTGTTTGGTTGCAATGAATTGTAATATCTGTATTTTTAGAAACATTTGAATTTGCTGCCTCGTTTACTAAGAGGATCAAGGCTGTATCTTATGAAGATACGGCTAAAGTTCAAGTTATTAACAAATTTCAGATGCTTTTCCTGTGAAAGATGAGGCAGTAAGATTTGAGTTAGGACATTTTTTGTGTAATGTATTTAGTTTCTTGTGGTTTCTGTAGATGCCAGTAAATTAGCACATATATGGTATCAGATGTCACTAAGCAATATATATTATCTGCTGCGTGTGCTAGGAAATTTGAACACATTTGGCAAAGACTTATTAGCATTTCAAACTCTTAATTACTATGATAACTAGCAATTGTTAATAATGTTAGGAGTCCCTATATAAACTTTGTTTAATGACAGAAGGAATGGGCATACTATATATATATTTAAGAATCTGCTTGTTTCCTGGAATAACCATGATGAAATTTTCTTATGAAAATGGCAGCTTCACATGGTCTGAAGCACTTTTCTGAAAGGAAAGTCTTTGAAAGGCTATGCATCATTTAAATTTTTCTGCATTTGAAGCAAGTAGCAAACTATGTTGGAGCAGTCTTAAAAAAACATCACTAAGCTTTTGGTGTTGAATAGTTTGGTTTGTTTATCTGGAGCAACAGTACCTAGAAGAATGGGGGCAGAGGCTGAATTTCCGTGTGGCAGACTTATTCCTGTCAAAAAGGCTCCATCTGTGGCAAGTCCTGGAGTGACATCATTTGTGTGTGGCAGGTACATGATGAATGTATCATAATCTGTGCCTTCGGCTGGCTCACTGAGGACCTCTGATTTCCAAGAGATGCCCAACGATGTGGGCCAGCACAGGGGGGATTTTTGACAGAGGAAGGGTGGTAAATGCTTCTCTCTGCTTTCCTCACCAGAATTACTCTGATTGCCACCTCCATTATCTTGTACTCTTATTTTTAAAAGGTTGCCCTAAGCAGAAATCAGTAATGTGCAGAACAACTACAGTGTGATGTTAGTAGCACATGTTTTTTTCTGTTTACCAGGTGTATCCTAATGTGAAGGATCATCTGTGGTAGTTCTACATCTTCCTTCTTTGGTCTTTGGCCTAACTTCTCAAACAGCTGGCCAGGAGGCCTGTTCTAGGGCTGTGGTTGGGAAATGAAATTGATATGAACTGAACTGAAGGGTTAAATGTGTGGCCAGTTACTGTGGACCAGCAAATACATAGTAATACTTTGTGCATGTGGTCTTAACCAGAAAAATGGTTATGTACTTAGATTTAGCTCATTTTCACTGAAATTCATTAGAACATGCTGCTATATAGACTGCTTATAATTAGCCCTGCTTATCAGTCAGACTAATACTGCACTGATGCATCCGTCTTGTTTCTGGTACTTGAATTAATACTTACGGAGGCAGCTCAGTAGCTCACCTCAGGTTTGATTTGTGCGATGTAGATATACCCTCTATATCATTTAAGAAAGGTGTGCCAAGCCACCCCAGCACATGGAACAAGAGTAGGCAGCTGTGGCTCTTCCACAGGTACTAGAGGTCAGGTCAAAGTTGATCCAAAGCAGCTCTAGCAAACAGCTGTGTATACTACAAAGTGTAGTGTATTACTTGGTAGTATCTAGGATGTCACTAAAATAGGTTGTAAGACGACTTTTTCTTTGCTAAACAATTTTTTTGCAGCTGAGATGTATACGCAGTTGTCTCTTCACTTCACTAAAAGTAGCCTTCAGCAAAATGGCTTAAAATCTTGAAAACACATTAAAGACATTAAGGTAGTGGGAAGTGTGTTTTGTTCTCTTATAGGTATATCTTTTGGTCAGTGCTTTAATGCAATGATTGATGAAAATGTTGTCTATGGCTGACATCTGGGATTATTAATGGATGTGGAATCAAATTTCTTTGGCATTAGAGGAAAAGGGTGATCTGTGTCTCACTAGATAAAATGTTCAAATGGGAATGGACCTTCAGTTTAATTTTAGGTATTACATTTTAAACCTGTCAGGCTAATAAATGATGCTTACTGCTCCTACTGCTTAGGTCTCTGTTACTTATGAAGATGCATAACTTGGTAATGGATAAGAACAAGAGCTTTGAATTCTACTAAAATCTGAAAATTTATGGTTAAAATCTGTGTAAAATTCTAATTGAAGCCAAAAGGAAGTCAAGTAAAAAGCAAACAGGCGAGTTCAGAAGGTGACGCTTTCCTCTGTGATTGTTACATGTTACAGCACTCCACGAGTTAAAAGTAGAGCACTGCACAAAGCTGCTATTGTGAGAAGCCAACTCAAGGATTTTTTTATGCTGAAAGACAAAGGGTTCCCTTAGCTAAAAATAATCTTTTCTTTCCTCCTGCTCCTAAGCTTTTTCCTCCAGGGAGCAGATTCATTATGCTGCGCATACGCGTTCAGTGCATTGCGGGAGTTGCTGAGATTTATGACGTCATGGCTCTAAGCCTTCCTCTCTTGCCACAAGATCTGCACGCGTAGCTGTTGCCCTTTGTGTCTTGCTAAAATGCCACTTTGATGTACTAATGCGCTTTTTACCTATGTAGAAGACAGCCTTTGCCGTTCTAGGTCAGTAAATTTGCAAAGGGAAAGCATGGATAAAGCAAGTGGGCTCTTTTTGTTGTTAAACAAAGCTTTCCCTCGATTTTAGGGCTTGCTAATCAAACAAAACACACACCTCATCAAGATTTTACACGGTTCACTTGTCAGGCAGGAGTGTGCCTGGAATCCATTTCCGGCAGAGGTCAAAGATCAGAAGTGCTGGGGCAGCCAAGGGAATGATTCCCCTGTGACACTTTTGCTGCGTTTTGATGAAAGTGAAAGCCATGTGGTACACGGGTGAAAACGCAAACAGATTTTTTTTCCTGTGGCAGTGCTGAATTTGAAGCTAAGCACAGCAGGTAGAAAGAGTCTAATATTTGAAAAGCACTGGCTCATCAAGACACCAAAGCACTTATTTCTGTCTTTTAACCCCTTGCTACATCTCTGACACAAGTCTGTGTTCTTAAGATTCATGGTATTTTATTTTTTTTTCCTCCTAAAAGCCAGGTGTTTCTCTTAATTAATCCCCTACTGGGAGTGGGAAGGTTGTGTATGTGACGCATGGGAGGTCATAATGCGGCATATGATATGTGTAATACTTTATCAGAGTAAGAATACTTCCCCAGTAGAAGTGGCCATGTTAAATTAAATATGTGAGTGATGTATGCTGGAGTATTACCTAAAGATGAGACTAAAAGCCAAGATTATAATTCCTTTATTGTAGCTTTTTGACTATGACAGAAATAATGTCTTGTTCATATAATTCTATTCTCCTGACAGTATTTTCTTTCAATAGGTAGCAAACCTCTTACTTCCAACCCTTTTGACTATTCTGTAGTGTTGATTCCATTGTATTGCCACATTTTGAGGGCCATTTAATGCAAATGCTTCCATCTCTTCTACATCCAGCTTTTTATTATTTCTGAAGCTGGATGAGCATACAATTTTTATAAGGTAATAAATATAAACACTGTAAAATCCACATAGAAAAAAAAATTCAAGGGATTTTATGACTCAGGGGATCAGTAATGGAATACAGAGTTTTTCACCTCTAGGGCACTGATTCAAATATAACCTAGGTCATTAGTGACAAAAATCATTATGAGCAGCTGTTCAGTGACATGCAGCATGTGAAATGAGTTTGTGGTTTCGATGCAATTTCTACTATGTGTATGTACAGATAACAGGAAAATCACAGTCAGCGTTGGCCTCCTTGTTGGTATTCTCACTGGAGAAACTAAAATCCAAACAGATGCATGGAGTGACTAAATGGCTCTCACATTTGTGAGTATGAAGAGCAGTTACTGGTATAAGGAAAGAGAGAAATCCCATTGACAGCATGTTTTAAGAAAATGTACAGCTGACAGTTATTGATTGAAAATCCTCTCTTCTCTAATAAGGATAGATTCCCTTTCAAGTGTTTGCTGCTGTGGGTGTCTGAAGGTCTTGAATTAGGCTTGTAGTGATTTCATTGTCGTTAACGTATTATGCCGCCAACAAAGCAAAGAATCGTGGGTTGAAATAACAAAGCATTAGAATTGCCAAGAGATGAATTTCAGTTTCTTAAAATTTAGGTGGGGATTGTGCAGCAGCACAAACAATGTGGGTGTAAAAATGTTGTGGGTGGTGGGAGGGATTTCATGGCAGCTCTTTCCACATGACTGAATTAGTTATTGCCTTATCTTCTAAACCAGTTATGTGTTCTCGCCTCAACTGATGGATGTAGGAAGAAGATACATTTTGTTTCTTGGCCTTTTTGCTAAGAACAAATGTATCCTCAGCTTACTATCTGACAAATCTTCTGTGATGGCCCTTGCAGTGACATAAATTTGATGAGCTCTGTAAGTCATTTCCATCTTAAACTACAGTGCAATTAGAGCTTAACTGACTAAGGATTTGACACTGAGCAAATTTTCTTCCTGTGTGATTTTTATAGAATTTGCTAAATTCCTGTTTGCAATAATTTCTTCCTTTTTCTTCTAGCATTCCCAGCAAATGAATATAGAGTGTTTATAAGTGCTTTCATATTTTTAGACAGTTGATCGGTTTTGTCACATTTTATGACAGGATCGGGACTTTCTTTTAAAGAATTGCAAACTTGATTGCACTTCAGATAATGTTTATGAGAATAAGAAAGATGTAGCCATGTTGTCTCTGCCACACGTAGTTAAATAGGATAATTTGGGATAAATCATGTGTGAAGATGCCACAGGGAAAAAAAGGCAAACAAACCCAAACCAAAACCCCAACATCTGCAAGGGAGGTTCCTGACTGAGCTACTTTTAGGACTTTTTACTATTTATCTAGGTATGATGCTAAATCATAGCTGCTAGGTAAGAGATACGAATAAAGCTATCCTCTGTTTTGCAGAGTGGGCAAGGCAGTTATGGCTGTGTGCATGGGATCAGTAATGGCTATATAAGATTTGTGGAGTTTTAGCTTGTCAGCTAGTGCCTTCCTTCTGTGTGGTGCTCCAGTAACTTATCATCATCTTACCTAATCCCATTTGGTCATAATTTTCTCTGTACCACCCCAATATCCATTAACTGTAAGTAGAAGATTATCCCTTGTATCGTGACACCACACCCCTTCCCCCATGTTGAAAGCTGGGAATGATTTGCAGGGTTTCCTCTGGCTTGTTCTTCTGGGGGAAGGAGCTGTCTGTTCTTAGTAACTCAAGTATTTAGCACTGAAACCAGACAGCTTTAGAAGATTGCAAGATCTCAGCAGAAGGACATAAAAGCCAGCATGTTATTTCATTGCTTTCATTCCTGTATGCCCCCTGTTCTGGTAGTGTGAAAGCCTAAAAGTTGTCAGTCAGAACAAGTGTCCACCTGGTGTATAGCATGAGGGTGCTTATAAAGGGGAGAGTTTGTAGTATAGACTGGAGAAATCTGTGCCCCCCTTGTTTGGCTAGACTTGAAAATACAGATCCAGCATACTCTGGAGATGGCATCTTCGTGAAGAGAGAGTACACTTGGTCTGCTCTGATACAAACTTTCTTGGGGATCAGTGCAAAAGCAGAAGAGCAGAAGCTCCACTACTCAACAGCCTGTGCAGGGCCTGCCATGCTCTAATTTCTTCTCTCCTCTGTGGCGCAGTGAATAGTTTAGTGTAAGCATGGAAGGGCATTTTATTGATGTTTACCTTATTAGTCATCTTCT
Organism: Coracopsis vasa; assembly: GCA_026283785.1. NCBI lineage: Eukaryota > Metazoa > Chordata > Aves > Psittaciformes > Psittacidae > Coracopsis > Coracopsis vasa. The sequence goes on from JANHGB010049158.1 coordinate 75,895, forward strand.
GCTAAGAAAAAGAGAGCCCTCAGTACTTGCTCTGAAAAGAAGACTGTATAAGTAGTTCAGAAAGGCATAGATGAAGCAGATGTGACACATTGCCTCTATCATTTCCCAGATGAGAGCAGAGACGCAACTCACCTCAGACCATGCAGAAAACCTGTAAACAATCAGGGTAACAAATCCCTGTCACCTCAGTTTCAGCTGCAAACCCACCTTTTTCCAGGCTAGGTTGTGAATAAGATTCATCTTTTTCATATGTGAAATAGAAGCACTTGAAATGTGTTTTCTCTTTCTGCAAGGAAAATCTTGTTAAATGCCCTGGCTTCTCTCAGATGTAGGGCAATATCTCTGTAGATGCACAGTCCCACTGGTATAAACAGAAGATATTCTTACACCTCGCTAAATTACCTTGGAGACTCTGCCTGCTTTAAACTGAAAATCCAAAATCCAATAAAGGATACTGCAATGTTTGCTTGTGGCATCCCAAACACGTTAATGTATTTCAGTGAATTAATTTTCTTAACGTAGGTCTGGCTCACCTGATTGTAGAACAGGGGGAAAGGCATGAAACAAGCCAGCTTCTTACAAACCCGTTTCCCTGAGCTCTTGGACTGTAGCAGGAGGGAGGTATGACACTTCTGAGGCTGCAGTCACTGTGGCACTATGGTGGACATCAAAGCTATTGCATAGCACAGCCCAGCTTCTCTTAGCTGTTCAGTTTGCGCGTGGGCAACACATTCAGTCAGATGATGTACTTCCTTCCTGACAAGAAAAAGTGATTTAAAAATCCCTTTTTATACACTTCACAAAAATGTTAATCACTTTAAGCGGATTTTTAAATGCTTTCTTAATTTGATTTTCTGGCTTCAGCAGACTTTGGAATAATTTTTCAACAAAAACACAGGCATTTGCACGAGTTGAGGAGGGTGTTTTTCATTGAGACAAGGTCGTGTCAGGTCTTCTCAGCACATGACTATGTTTACTGCCATCACTGCTGCGTACTTGGATTTAATGTTTCTGTCTGTTTTAACTGGCTTTTACCCTAACTTCTGGATATCTTTTGCTCCTTATTTCATTTTGAAATAACTACAACAGTCAGTTCCACTAAAAGATATTCCATAAGTTGTTATTTTAATTAGTCCTTTGAAAGGGCAGTTACTCATACGGCATGACAGAGCTGGAGGCCTCTCTAGAGGGTGTGAGGATTATTCCTACTGCTGATCTTCACGGAAGAAATTGCAATTTATTGATTGGAGGTATACACAAATCTGGGAGGACCTGGTATAGAAGAGGAAAGGGATTCTTATGTACATGCAGCATGGCTTTTTACCTTCTGTGAAAAAAGGGTCAGATGGACACTGACAGAGATATTCTGGGGAGAGCGATCAAAAAATACAGTGTCGGCAAAGGATTGCTTCCCTTCTGAATTGCTGTGTCCAGTTTAGGCAAATCTAGGAGAGGAGCAGAAATGTAATCTCTAATTTAGATAAGTGACTTACAACCTTTCTGTAAGAGAAGGCAGCCTGTAGTGCACCACACAGGCAGCAGAGCCCAGGCTCTGTGCCTCTGGTGCAGGAGGGCACCCAATCAGCCAGGCACGGATGGGAAGGTGCTCACAAGTTGCTCCAGGCTGCAGATCAGTTACCAGGATCCCAAGTCTCATGCTTCATGCTGAACTCACATCTTGCCCCTGCCCTGAACCCTGCATCCTGAGCCTTGCCGGAAGGCTTCTGCTGTCAGGCAGCCAGGCAGCCTTTGCTCTGCCTGCTGCTTCTCCCTGCACCACTCAGGCCAGCCCTGTTCCCTGAGAGCTGATTGCCAGCGCCATGCTCCTGGCCAACAGAGCATTGCCCCTTTTCGTGGCCAGAGACACAGCCCTGGGTGATAGGGTCTGGGAAGGCCTTCCTCACAGATGCCCTGTGCTCTTGCTACCCATCTGGAAACTGGTTTTAAAAGCCACTTTACCTTGAGCTTCTTTTTCTGAAGCTTCATTATCTGAACACTCATCCAGTGTGAAGTTACTGCCCTCTGGGCTGGTTTAATTTATATTAAAATATGTTCTGCTTTCTTATCCAAATTGCTTTCATAACCATTTCCATTCAGATAACCAAGGTATCACTGGACAGCATTTGTGTGAAGCCTTCATTTGCATAATAATGATTGAGTAGGTCATGATGACTAAGCAGTTTAATCTCTTCTGTTTGTGATCTCCTTCCTCAAACTTTTGTTATATCATATGGATATATTGCACCATTCTAATTAGCATAGAATTTGTTCTTTAAGGATTTCTTTTGCTTGGGTGGTAGGACTTTTAAAGTGGCAATTCTGTGACAAGACAGAGGTTGGTTAGAACCATTATTGGTCAACTGTGTGGTCTTTCTGCCACCTTGTGGGGAAGAATCACTAAACTGTTGAGATGAAACCGAAAAGAAGACATGGTTATTAAAATCCATATCCTTTTCATAAATGAGTCTAGGCACTGTTGTAGCAGAACAAAAATAATTGCTCTCTTGAAAGTGTTTTAGATTTATTAAATAAAAAGTGCTGAGATCCCCACAGATCACTGTATCCTAAACCACTTGCAACTGTGCTAAACTATTACCACATGTATTCCTTAATTTTTGTTTTCTGCATGGCCTATCCATACGTTCTTAACACCAGTCACCCTGGCCTCCCTGGCTCATATATTTTGAGGAGTATGGGTTGATATGATTGTCCTCATTTGGACCAGCAACTCCATAGCCTATTTTACAGGGGTTACCATGCTTGTTCTCTAATTCAGGCATAGCACATGTAATTAGCCTAAGTAAGTGATGCAGCAGCATCTGTTCATTGGCTATGATGAGTGTTAGTGAGCACCAGACGTTATTCATTTCTGTCTTATAATTCCTGGCTGAGCCCCCAGCATCCAGTCTGTATGCAGACACTGAAATTATGCTGTTGCCAAACAGGGAAATTTCTGCCAAGGGTAACCAGGTTATTCAAAGATGAATTTCATCTGTAAGCATGATTTGTGTCAGGCAGACGTGTCAGTTGTTAAGTGGTTATGTTCAGCTCTCTATCATGCATATGCAAAATCTTTAAGTTCTCTGCTATATGCTGTGCGTAGAAAGTTGAGACCATTGCATCTCTGTGCATTACAGATCCTCAATGAACCAAGAGGTGAAAACTTTAAAGATTCCTGGCATTGGACAGTCAGTTGAGAAGTGTCCTGCATTTTCCTTCTTCCTTTCCTTCTCTGCTGTGCAAAGGATGGAGAATGCAGCTTCTCCTCTTCCGTGTGTTAGGACTTCAAGGAAATGGAAAAGATCCAGTTTCTTTACTCCACACTTCATTTGACATAATCACTGATTATGTGAATGCATTAACCTAGATGTGGAAAGGAAAACCTCCTCTTATTTTAGAGAAGAATAGTCCATGTTTTTGAAGAAGGACTATTCAAACAGAAGGTTTTTCTCAGCCTACTTGTGCTTAATAATGTTAGAATGATATATGCCAACCAAATCTGAGTTCCTTTTGTGCTAGGTACTCTAGAGGTATGTACTAAGAGAGATCACTCAAAACTATCGTGGTCTGACCAAGACAAAGGGTGTGGCAATAGAGGTGCATAAGAAGAAAAGTGTCATTAGTCCATTTTATACTTAGTGATCTGAGTGAGTCACATGGAATGAATCGCTGGTGCTGTAGATAGGTTTCTGAATAATTTAACCTATGTGAAAAGAGGGGGCTATTGGCATGGGTAAGGTTCTTCATCTGCATCAGAACATATATGGCTGCCTCTGAAGCATCCCAAGATCATGAGGATAGCGTGCATCAAAGTCCCCAAATAAACTCAGGTTGCTTTTATTCAGGTCAAATCCTATGAATGTTAAGATTCTCCAGTATGAACACTTCTGTGGATTAAAACACAGAACATATCAATTTCATAGATTTTATGTGTTTGTGTATCTATATTTTCTGTTAATACAGTTCCTGAATTATTTCAACTTTAGGCATACAATTTTTATTTTTAAATGCCAGCATTGACAACAGAAAGTGTTCTTTTGCTAGCTTGGTTTTCCTTGCCTCTATAGCTCTGCAGAGAAAGAGTTTGTGCATTACTTTATTTGTTGCTTTTTTCGCTGCTAAGAACAAATGATACAAAGCAGATGTTGGTGGTACGAGTATCTGTATGTTGTTTTTGATTAGCTGTATAACTCCAGTCTTTGTAAAGATATCTTTCCCAGTTACACTGTGCCAGTGCCCTGACTCCTTGTTGCTCTGGGTGACAGAAATCTACTGGTATTTCCTCTAAGATCTGTGAAAAATGACCAATGTTTTATGGACAATGTTTTGGGAAATGCATTTTCAGTTTGGTAGTTCCTGGCTTTCTTCATACATTTCGCTGCCAGAGGTAGCAAAGAATTCAGTCCATAGCTTTTGCTCGTGTTTTAGCATGTAGTTAAATACAGGTTGCAAACATAAGCATATCAGAGAATAGAAATAAAGTTGTTTAGCATGCTGTTTCTTACAGTACTTTTGGCTCAATGTAGGCCAAAGCAGTACAGCAGAGGAAAGCACAATATAGATTGGAGTAAGAACTCTGCATGTCGTCTCATTCTCTTTTTTACAGAAGAGAGAATGTAGATTTTATGTGCTGCAAGTCGTTGTGTTAAATATTTCAATGTCATGTTGGCTATCTTGGCACTTTGTCAGGAGAAATCAACTAGATTTTCCTTTCTGCTGAGAATGAAAATCACAACATGAAATTGCGTTAATTGCTGTGACTGTTAATTATCATACTTACCTATTCCAGTGCGCTGTTGAGGAATAATTCAGAGGTAAGTACCTGGATGCTGTTTCATTGTTAGCTGAGCCCTGGCAAGTTTAATTGCAAAGAGATTTGGATGGGGCTGGTATGAAGGAAGCAAACACAAAAGCTGGAGAAAAAGGGAATTCCCACTCCCCCAGAAGGGCTGGCTTTATGTTACAGCTATCTAGCCTGTAACAACTTTTATAATCTCTGAAATCTGTCCTTGCCTTGAGGGTATGCAAATATTGAGACTCAGGTTAGCTCTGCATAGACAGTGATATTGGGGCTGTGTTTAAGAAAGAAAGGCAAAATAAAAAAAAAAAAAAATATCAAATTTTCACTCTTTGAATCTATATTCAAAATTCTGTAAAGTCCCTGCCCAGATGTTTCAGGCTGAGATAAATTTACAAAGAAGGAAGGCTGCCTCAATAGACGTAGCAGCCTCTTCCTCCATGCCTGTATCACCAGGAGAGAAGATCTGTCTTGTCTATGTAAATAAATGCAGAATATCACTGAAGAGAGCAGGCTCTAAACATGTTCTGAGTCAACAAAGTTGAGCCTTAATTCAGTACTGTGCTGAACTGGGCCTAATACCTAAGGAATACTTAGCAAATTCACAACAATTGTTCTGTATTTTGTCTGTTTACTCCTCCTTCCTGCTATGTTGCTATTAAAAAAACCAAACAAGTTTACACTGGAAAATGTCCAGATCAATGAGAGAGCCAAGCTCATCTAAAACTCTGAGCAGAATATTTTGATTAGAGAAGTCAAATTCATGGAAAGTGCTGCAATGCAGTACCATGGAGGTTACATTTGCTGGCTCTGCTTTGTGCTGGTGTAGGCAGCTAGGTGGACTACGGCCTTTGTGTGCCGTTCTTGGCTGCGGTAGACCTAGTTTTCTTTATAGTAGCGAGTCGTGTTGATAATTCAGTGATGTTTTAGTTATTGCTGAGCAGTGCTTACAGGGAGCCAAAGCCTTTTCTGCTCCTTGCATCACCCCACCAGCAGTAGGCTGGCGGTGCACAAGGAGTTGGGAGGGCACAGAGCAGAGATACCTGTATGGTGTCATAGAATCATAGAATCATTTAGGTTGGAAAAATCATGCTCAGCATACAAATCTGAGGGAAACAGAAGGAAGGAGGGTGATGTTTGTCTTCCTAGGCAGCGGCTCATGTGTGATGGAGCCCTGCATTCCTGGAGATGGCTGAACACCTGCCTGCTGATGGGAAGTGGGGAATGAATTTCTTGTTTTGCTTTGCTTGCATGCACCTTTTGCTTTACTTATTAAACTGCCTTTATCTCAGCCCATGAGTTTTCTCACTTTTACCCCTCTGATCCTCTACCCCATCCTGCTGGGAGGCACAGAGTGAATGGCTGTGAGGTGCTCAGTTGCCAGCTAAGGTTAAACCATGACAGTATATACTGAAAATATTTGCCTCTTGAATGAGCAATTCACATGGTAGGGAAATGATTTCTCCAGGTATTTTTACGTATAGGATTTGAACTACTTCATGTAAGAACCGGCTTAACTACCCCTGCTCAGACTAGAAATGCTGCATGCTTAAAGGTTTTTACGTTATTATCTTTTAATTTAAGGGATTTGCCTTGGAACATGTGGTCACTTAAAGTGAAAAATAAATACTATGTTACATTTAAAAACCTACAAAATAATAAAAATCCATTCACTAAAAATTCACACCTGAGCTAATTAATTTATTTCTCATATGACATACGATAGGAAAGCCCCGAGAATTTTAGTATGCACCGTAAATAGAACAATCTGGCAAGGTAGTAAAATGTTTTAGTCTCTTATATCACCCTCATTATTTATTTATTTAATTAATTAATTAATTTTTTTCAGAGGGCTACGTGACCTCCCTTGAGGGAATGTACTGGGGGGTTGGGTTTTATTGTTTTCCCTATGTAGTTTTTATGTAAGGAGGTAAAATACCGGAGTGTGATTGGACCTGAAGGGCAGTGGCTGAACCAAATGAAGTAGTAGCTACTGAATAAAACCTTCTGATACGTATATAAATATAAAACCTGTTTTATATTTACACACTTAGATTTGCAACTTGGAAGTGCTATTTTGAAGAGTGGTATAAAGTGGTAGTTGAACCCCCATGTGACAATTCTGGCACAATCCCTGCTAGGTCCTGTTTTCCAAAATAAAAGTTCAAGTACAGAGAAATTTCAATGGCATTTAGGATTCTGCTCAAGTTACTTTGCAGTGTAGGATTTGAGAGCCTAATTTTCATTTTTATTCTTTTATTTTGTTTTATTTTGCAGATTGATTTCATCCCAATAACTTTCATGTTCCATTGCATGGTGGTAAGCTATGGGTGAATCACCCTATCTGTGTAGGCTAAAATCTAGACTCAGGTGGTCTCACAGACTCATTCTATTTGGTAGTAAGAGGAAAAAATAGTCTTTAAATTGAAATAAGATGGTTTTATTCCAACTATTTTGGTATAATACCCTTAGTAAGCTTTAGCAAGTTTCATATCCCATAATAACTGTTTGCCTTTTTCATGTTTTTGTGAGGAAGCTTAAAGCAGAGCAAAGCTATGTTCAGATGTCCAATCTGTGGCTGACCAGTTCCATCTTGTCCACTGTTAGTAGCATCCAACCTCTTGCAAATGAAGCTTAGAAAAGTCTTTAACAGACAGCAGGATTTCTTCTACTTCCCTTGCAAAATCTGTGTAGAGGAGAATGTCCGTATGTTTTCCTGTCTTAGAACCAAACAGCATTGTGAGATGATCTTTATAGTCTCATTATCTCAGAAGTTCCACACAACGATATGATTCATGAAATGACGGAATGTCTTTTGAAAGCTCTGAAGGCAGGATGACACCCCCCATTGAAACTGTCAGAATGTAGCTGCTTGCTCTTTCTGAACCAGGAAACACTCAGAGGACTGGAGGCAGCGTGATTCAGGCTGACACGCCTGTATCCTAGGCTCAGGGAAAAGCATCTGGGGAGACTTGATTGTCAGACTGGTTTCAAATCTAGGAAAGAGCAGTGAATAAATATTTGAAATAATAGTGAATTTAGACAAACACATTTCCCCATTGCATTCTAATTCTACCAAAGATTTAAGCTGTTAAACTGTGCCTCCGAGTTCTCAGACTATATAAACTTTGAATTCCACCCTAAAGCACCAATGTTCAACCCCTGTAGCCTAAATCTGTCTTGAGGCATTTCAGTTAAAGTCCTACGTGCCCTGGTGTAGCACAGGGGGTCCAGAACCGGGATGTTTCCTATGTCAGCTGCTATTCGTAACCCTATTTTTTGAGGCATTTTGTTTTCAAGAATGGTGATGGGGTGTGTAACAAAGGGGAAAGTTCTGCTTTGTTTTTATAGGGGCAGCTTTGCAAAGAGGGAAATTACACTCCCTCCTCCCTTTCAGCTATCACATTGCTTCCACTGTTACATCATGGCACTGGTACTTCATATGTTCTTTGCTGTTGTGAGTTGCCACTGCTGTCTCCTAGTTTGCCTAAAGTTAGAGAGAGACTATGACACCACCATTAGCATATGCAGTATATACAGTGTGGAGTTTTTTATGGCGTCCTATAATTTTCCTACTTTCCACCCCATCAAGACAAAAACCTCCCAATACTAACAGCTTCTTCACCAGAAGGTCAGAGTCAGAAGGTTAAGCAGAGAGGCTGTGGAAGCTCCACCCTTGGATATTTTCAAGACTTGGCCAGACAAAACTATGGCTGATCTGATCTAATGCTGGCAATACTCCAATGTTATTTCAGCCATTATTCCAGAGGATCCTTCCAACCAACATTTCTATTATTCATTCCTCCTCTGGAGCCGTGAGCTATAAAGCTTTGGAGGGACATGATCCAGTGTAAGGGATGGACTCATTTCCCACCTTTCACAGCAGAGCTGTGTCTGCTGGTAGCGTAACATGCGTGTCTCTTCTTGTCTTGCTGTAAGATTACTCAGGTACACCAGCTTTTATGCTTTACCTTTCGTTTTATATTTTAGTCACTTCATAAAAGAGGATAAAGGAGAGTTAAAAAGAGAGAATATTAGTGTTACTACTTTCAGAGACTGAGTAGCTAGGGAAAAGATGTATCTAGTGGAAACCCACACTACATCAGATAGAACATTTTGCAGGTTCAAAGCATACACGCTCCTATGAGTGTCTGTTGCTATTGTGCAAATTCGGATGGTGACTAAGCATATTGCCAAGAAGAGATGATGTATTGAAACAGGAATGTATTTTCATTTTCCTGGCAAGACGCGGTTAAACATATCACATCACTCATCTCATTGGGAGAGAGCATACACCCTCAGTTAGCCTGGAAATAACATCAGTGATGTGCCCAAAGGCATTTCTGAGATATCTCTCTCAAAATTCTGACAAATTTATGGAAGCATTCATGGGATAATTCTCTCTTCTCTTTCAAAGTTTCAAAAAATGCCCCATGGATAATTTTCAGTTGTTTCTGTATCTTACAAAAATACACACTTGGAAAGTGAATTTTTTGAAAGGTAGAAAGTTTGGTATTTTCAGGAATTGCGCTGAGATATGGGGCCTATCAATTTCTATCTCTTTTCATTTTACAAAAATTTTACTCTCATGCACTATGCAATAAATATATAACTCGCTGTCTATGTTCCAGAGCAACCATAAAGTTTTATAGGGAGATTTATCGTATTAGAGGATTTTTCATTAAATTATGCTGCTTTATTGATAGTGAAGTTAGCTTTTTGTATTATTGAACATATTTAAAGCTTACTGGACCAAGCAAACAAATAACTGCCTTCAGGTAGGGAAACACATTATCTTTGTTCCTTTCACTATCTTCTCTGTGGCTGTATACAGCTTTAGAATACAGAATTTACAAGAGCTGAAGAGGCAAAAATTTTGTAGTCTCATGTTATGCTACTGATTCTACTGGAGACTTTAAGTAGTGCCTTGTAAAATGAAGGTTTTTGTAGAAAAATTTCACCAAATACCTGAGAAGTAAAATAGGCTTGTAATCCTACTAAAACCAGTAAGCAATTAGTATTTAGGAAAAGGTAGGTGTCAGCCATTTAAGTAAACTTTAGTTTTATTGCACTGATACGATATGTATTTCAAAATAACCTGTCTAATAAGGAGAATTTCTGAACAGACATTATAAAATACGTTCAAGGTTTAACTTCACTGAAGAACATAACAGGCCACTCATTTCTAGCTGCTAGGAGCCAGCAAAGTAGCTTCAGTGCTTTGTCAACAAAGCTATTCCCTCAGCAGGTTACAAACAGAATGGCTGGTCCACTACTATTTGAGCACTTTCAGGGAGAACCACTGCCAAAGATTAAACTTGTATAAGGAAATTATGAGTTTCATGTATTCTCTCTGCTTGTGGAACAAAAGGGAAAAGTGACCAGGATTCCCATGCCAAGGAGAAGAGACAGATTGCCTGTGAGCTCGTTTCTAGTAGGGTAAACACTGACTTGAGCTTAAATGCCTTTATTGCAGAAGGATGAGTGCTTGCTTGTACTAGTCCGTCAGAAATAAGTGAAGTGTTTGATTTGCTTTTTTGAGTTTTACAGCACTGAGATCAGGTTTGCATTGAATTATTCACAAGTCCACAAGATCTCATTCCTGACTTATAATGGACACCTCAACACCTACCACTGTATATGCAAAATTAGTATGATTTTTCTTAGGTACACTACTTCACAATAATGCCTACTGAATGTTATCTGCCATTTTAATACGTTGTCACTTACTCTTGTAAATTCTTCCTGCACTTCTTCAGAGACAGCCCTCATCTTTACTGAAGTGAATAACTCCGAGTTACCAACACACCATACCACTTCACCTACTGCCAGAAATCCCTTGGAGACGTGTCTACTGTAAAAACTGCTTTATCCTACCCTCTCTTTCCAATATTTCATCTGAGAATTTGCTTCTGTTTCCAGGCTGTTTAATATCCTTGAGAGCCTATGGCAAGAAACTTCGTTGAGTACCTTCTGGGAATCCAAGTGTATAGTATCATCTGGGCCTTTTTTTGTCATATATTTGCTGACACTCTGAAGAGTATCAATAGGTCAGTGAGGTGCATGTTCCTTTATTAAAAGGACCTTCTGCACTATACTGTCACAGTTTCTTTCTTATATTCTACTTATCTCCCAGTGTAGACACCAAATTAACTTGTTCATCGCTTCCAAGATATTCAGTTAAATCCTTTTGAAAATTGGTGCCATATTTTCTACACATCACTCTTGAGTTACCAAGGCAGTTTTAAACTGGGAGGTAATGAACTTTCCAAGTCTCTTCCATAGTAATCATAGAAATAAACATATCTGGCTTTTTTGTTATAGTCTTAGTTTATTAGTACCCATTGCATCCAGGTTATCTATCTTGACAGATTATTGACAAGTTTTCTGCTCCTGCTATGTTCAAGACAGAAGTTATATAGCCTGCTTTGGTTTTGTTCTTGTGCAAGCTTTTCTCCTTAGGTTCTTTTTTTTTGGATCTGACTTATCACGTTTTCACATTCAAACTGCCATGGTTTGTCTATGCAGTATCTTTCTGAAGTTGATCCAATTATGTGGATTATTTCTTCTGTAATGGCACAGGTTTTGTACATTACACAATGGCTTTTGATCATGACTTTTTGAAACAGGTCTCATGTGCTACTCCCAAGTCATATTAGTTTGATCTTACATTTTTATTTCATGCCAGCAGCTATTCCCTCTTGTCCCATATATGATATTTTATCTATATTTCTCTTTGCTATTGGAAAGAATCACTGTATTGCTTATCTTCAGCACCCTTTTCCACTCTTAAGTATCAGCTCCATTTTCTCTCACATATTGAACTAAGATTCTTTTTAATACATTTATTCTCAGCTTGTGCATAACTATGAATTTTTTTGCTTACATTTACAAAGAAGGACTAATGTTTAATTTTCCAGCGTTGTGAGTTGGTCTGATGAGACTATGTCCTTTTACAACTTTACTCTTGTACTGATTGGTTTGATGTGCTGCTGATACCTTGATACCTCTCTGCCTTATGACCTGCACAATGTCTAGAATAAGTAAGGGAGTTTTAAGAAGACATTTCTTTGAAATTGAGAAGAAAGTTCATCAGAGCTTATAAGGAGCATTGTCAAACAAACAAACAAACAAACAAAGCTAGTAAGCAAGCCGTTCTGGAGGTTTTTTACCAGTGATGGAGTTTTGTGCCTTAAACTGATTGGGAGATGGAAATGAGAAGAGATTGGTGTGGTGGTGATAGCTTAGAAAAGGAATTGAAACTGAAGCAAACAATTTTCACTTGAGAGAAAGCAGAGGAATGCAAGAGCAATACAGGCAAAGTGACAGTCCACAAAAATATGGTTTTACTTTCAGTCTAAGCCTATCAAGGTCAGATGCCAAAAGATGGCAGTAATTCAGTCACAAAATGATGACTGAGTGGAATGAATCTCTATGTGCCTATGGACAGACAAGAAGAACTGTGTCCTTAAGTCGTAAGGGAAAAAGACTTGATAGGTTTAAAGCCCGTGATTATTTTGCTTACTGTTGAAGAGGGATACAGCCATTTGTTTTCCTTTGATAAAGTGAACTCTGGCCTTTGGAGGAATAAAGCTATTGTGCTTGTATGATGCCTTGTTGCAGACATCACTGGGACGCCCACAGTGTGCTGGGGAGCCAACTTTGGCTCGTTGTTAGATGAGGCTAACTTACTGTCTTGTACAAGAAGACACCAATAAAAGATAAAA